>ONZH01001001.1:0-152280 GCA_900303285.1 Rhinella marina
TGAAAATCTGAAGGCTTTTATGCGATTTTTGGGGTTCACCGAAAATTACCAAAAATGTATTAAGAACTATTCGACTAATAGTGAAACCCTTAACTGACATGACTAAGAAAGGGACGGATGTCTCAGTGTGGTCTGATGCATCGTTGAAAGCCTTCTCCGCTGTGAAGGAGTGCTTTTCTTCTGCCCCTATATTGGTGCAGCCAGATGTGTCACAACCTTTCATTGTGGAGGTTGACGCATCTGAGGTGGGGGTAGGAGCAGTTTTATCACAGTGCCCGTCACCTGGTAAATGGCGCCCATGTCCTTTTTTTTTTTTAAAAACTCTCTGCTGCGGAGAGAAATTATGATGTGGGTAACAGAGAGTTACTGGCCATTAAGTTGGCTTTTGAGAAATGGCGTCATTGGTTGGAAGGGGCGATTCACCCATCACTGTATTCACTGATCACAAAAATCTGGCTTACCTGGAGTCGGCTAAACGACTTAATCCGAGGCAGGCCAGATGGTCTTTGTTCTTCACCAGATTTAATTTCATTGTCACATATCGTCCTGGGGTTAAGAATGTGAAGGCGGATGCCTTGTCACGTAGTTTTCCCGGAGGTGGTGATTTTGAGGATCCGAGTTCTATACTGTCCAAAGGAGTGGTGATATCCGCTCTTTACCCTGATCTTGAGGCTAAGGTGTTTGAGGCCCAGGGAGATGCACCAGAGTCTTGCCACCCTGGGAAGTTGTTTGTTCCTTCTGATTTGTGTCATAAGGTGTTTGAGGAACATCATTCTTCGTGTTTGAGGAACATCATCATGCTTGCGGGACACCATGGGAGTAAATCCACTGTCAACCTCATCTCTCGGAGATTCTGGTGGCCAGGGCTGCGTAAGTGTGTTGAGGACTATTTGTTGGCCTGTAGTGTCTGTGCACGCGCTAAGGTGACACATACTCGACCTTCTGGACCCCTACTTCCATTACCCATTCCGTTCAGACCATGGACTCACTTATCCATGGACTTCATCACTGATCTGCCTGATTCGTCTGGTAAGACAGTGATTCTGGTGGTTGTAGATCGTTTTAGTAAAATGGCGCTCTTTATTGCATTACCCGGACTCCCCAATGCTAAAACTCTTGCACAAGTGTTTGTTGATAACATTGTGAAACTTCATGGCATTCCCACTGACGTGGTCTCTGATCGTGGGACTCAGTTTGTGTCCAGATTCTGGAAGGCATTCTGTACTCGGCTTGGGGTACAACTGTCTTTTTCCTCTGCCTTTCACCCCCAGACAAATGAACAGACTGAGTGTACCAATCAGAGTCTGGAGACTTACTTGAGATGTTTTGTCTCTGAGAACCAGGAGGAGTGGTCCTCGTTTTTGTCTCTGGCACAGTTTACCATAAATAATCACAGACAGGTCTCCACTGGTAAGTCACAATTTTTTTGTGCATATGGCTTTCACCCACAGTTTGGCACATTTTCTG
This sequence comes from Rhinella marina, assembly GCA_900303285.1. Taxonomy (NCBI): domain Eukaryota; kingdom Metazoa; phylum Chordata; class Amphibia; order Anura; family Bufonidae; genus Rhinella; species Rhinella marina. The sequence continues at coordinate 1,468 of ONZH01001001.1, forward strand.
GTTCTGATTAGAGATGAGCGAACATGCTCATCCGAGCTTGGTGCTCGTTCGAGTATTAGGGTATTCGCATATGCTCGATATTCGGACGAGCATATCGCGATCCTCGAGGAAATGGCAACTTCCTCTTCCTGCATGTTAGGCGCCTTTTCTCAGCCAATCAACATGCAGGAGAGTCTTTGGTACCTCCTAGCATCAGGTGGGGCCCCTACAAGTCGATAGCAGGGATTGGCTGGCCAGATCAGATGACCTGGGAATATAAGAATCTGGTCCCGCGCTGCTCACGTCAGACGCCGCCTGCATGAGATTAGGGATAGAGCTGCTGTCTGTCAGGGAGAGTGTTAGGGCCTGAATTTAGATGTTGGTTAGGCAGGAATCACCCACAAATAGAGATGAGCGAATCTATTCGCCGCTTCGTAGATTCGTATCGAATCTTGGGATTTTTCAGCTGCGAAGCGAATCCGAATATAAGGTGATTCGCTTCGCTTTTGTACGCATTCGCTACGTAGCGTGTCCTATAAATTATACGCTATTCTACGTATAATTTAGTTACTCTATACGCTGTCGCGTACGAATTCAATTCAGCGATGCAGACTTTTCCCTGGTAGTTACTCTATACGCTGTTGCGTACGAATTCAATATAGCGATGCAGACTCCTCCCTGGTAGTTCCGCCCCTTTCTCCAGCGCGGGAGGATGACGAGGCAACTCAGGAAATTAAGTTGCGCATTCGTGCGCCTCATCCCTTTTTCCCCCTTTTCAGGTTATTTGGGGAGCCCCTTGAAAGAGGGTTTTTTTAAGGAACCTTTGCTGCGTTTTTTTTACCCATTTGGATTACAATTTTACCTATGTGGATTACAAATTGCGACTGAGTTTGGGACTCTGCTCCAGTTCTATGACAAGCGTCAGAAGAAAAGAGACTTAAACGTGTCCGTGAGCATACTAGGTAGGTGATATTTAAAATGTTTATATTATACCTATAATAATGTATTTGCACTTTACCATATATATGTCTCGAATATTCGCTCTGCCTCTGAGGAGTGCACGCCGTGGCCTCTCCTCGTACGTGCCTGCATATTACGTAATCGCTTAGACAATAGTACGCTGAGATTCGTAAGCTATTTGTTGTACGCTCATGCGTACGTCTTCTAAGAACTTGCGAACATCTAGGCCTCGGCACGGGAGCTTGACTCCGTGAACCAGTTGCTGATCTACCTGCTCTGGCCCTGCTTCTCCCTCCGGCCACCCCACTGCCTCTTCCAACCTGTTCTGGTGCTGCACTTGCCTCCCCCTCAGAAGCACTGTCTTGAGTTGGATTACCAACCCAGCTCGAGTCAGTCACCTCATCATCCACCAGCTCTTCCTCCGATTCCTCACTCTGCTCCCCCCTCGGACTTACTGCCCTGACAAGAACGTCACTGTCTGACAACCGTGTCTCCTCCTCCTCATCATCATCATCATCATCATCCGACACCTCTTCACACACTACTTGCACAACAGACTGACCAAGTGAGACTGAGTTAGCAGGTGAAGAATTCCCTTTCCTCAGCAGGATGACTCTCCATTTCCTCCTCCTCCAACTCCTCCTCTTCAGCCCATACACGCTCAACAGATAAGAAGGAATGAGCATAGGTACCCTCTTCAGTCTCGCCAACAGTCTCCTCCTCCTCTTCCTCCTCTTCCTCCTCATCCTCCTCCTCCAATACGCAATGAGAAATAGACCTGAGGGTGCTCTGGCTATCAAGCAACGTATCTTCTTCCCCCATCTCCTGTGACAAGTGCAAAGCCTCTGACTTCATGCTGAGCAGTGACTTTTTCAGCAGACAAAGCAGCGGGATAGTGACGCTGATAATGGCGGCATTGCCGCTGACCATCTGTGTTGACTCATCAAAGTGGCTTAACACCTGACAGATATCAGACATCCACGTCCACTCCTCATTGTAGACTTGAGGAAGCTGACTAACCTGACTACCAGTTCTCGTGGAAGTTGTCATCTGTCAGTCTACAATGGCTCTGGGGTGCTGGTAAATCCTGGCTAACATGTGTAATGTGGAATTCCATCACGTGGGCACGTCGCACAACAATCGGTGAGCTGGCAGTTGTAAGCGCCGTTGCACTGCCTTGAGTGTTGCAGCATCTGCGGTTGACTTACGGAAATGCGCACAGATGCGTCGCACCTTAGTGAGCAATTCAGACAAATTGGGGTAGGTCTTGAGGAACCGCTGAGCCACAAGATTGAACATGTGGGCCAGGCATGGCACATATGTGATTCTGCCGAGGTGCAGAGCCACCACCAGGTTACGCCCGTTGTCATACACAACCATGCCTGGTTTGAGGTTCAGCGGCGCCAGCCAAAGATCGGTCTGCACCGTGATGCCCTTTAACAGCTCTTGGGTGGTGTGCCTCTTGTCACCTAAGCTCAGCAGTTTAAGCACTGCCTGTTGGCGCCCGTCAGTGAGATATAGTGTCCCTGCCTGCCAGCACTTGTCCACGTGTCCGTGGTTAAGTGGACCTTCTCAGTGACCGCATTGGTCAGGGCACGGATGATGTTCTCTGACACGTGCTGGTGTAGGGCTGGGACGGCACATCGGGAAAAATAGTGGCGGCTGGGGACCAAGTACCGAGGGACAGCCACCACCATCAGGTTGTGGAAAGCCTCAGTATCTAACAATCTATAGGGCAGCATCTCCAGGCTCAACAATTTGGAGATGTGGACATTTAGGGCTTGTGCATGTGGGTGGCTGGAATTGTATTTGCGCTTGCGCTCAATTGTCTGCTGCAAAGACAGCTGAACGCTGCGCTGGGACACATTGGTGGAGGTTGTGGAGGATCGTGGAGGTAAAGGGGTGGTTGTAGGGCGGGAGGCGATCGTGCCGGGGTCCTGGGCGGGGGGTTGACTCGCCGAGCCAGCATGTGACACAGGGGAAGGGGCAGTGGTGTGACCCGCAGGAGGTGAATGACCTTGGTTCCACTGAGTCGGGTGTTTAGCACTCATATGCCTGCGCATGCTGGTAGTGGTTAGGCTGGTAGTGGTGGCTCCCCTGCTGATCCTGGTGTGGCACAGGTTGCACACCACAGTCCATCTGTCATCCTCACTTTCTTTAAAAAACTTCCAGACTTGCGAACATCTAGGCCTCGGCACGGGAGCTTGACTCCGTGAACCAGTTGCTGATCTACCTGCTCTGGCCCTGCTTCTCCCTCCGGCCACCCCACTGCCTCTTCCAACCTGTTCTGGTGCTGCACTTGCCTCCCCCTCAGAAGCACTGTCTTGAGTTGGATTACCAACCCAGCTCGAGTCAGTCACCTCATCATCCACCAGCTCTTCCTCCGATTCCTCACTCTGCTCCCCCCTCGGACTTACTGCCCTGACAAGAACGTCACTGTCTGACAACCGTGTCTCATCATCATCATCATCATCATCATCATCATCATCATCCGACACCTCTTCACACACTACTTGCACAACAGACTGACCAAGTGGTCAGTCTGTTGTCACCGCCATGCTGTGTCAGGTTAAAATTTTATGTGCTTCACCTGCTAACTCAGTCTCACTTGGTCACTCTGTTGTCACCGCTATGCTGTGTCAGGGTAAAATTTTATGTGCTTCACCTGCTACCTCAGTCTCACTTGGTCTCTCTGTTGTCACCGCCATGCTGTGTCAGGGTAAAATTTTATGTGCTTCACCTGCTACCTCAGTCTCACTTGGTCACTCTGTTGTCACCGCCATGCTGTGTCAGGGTATAATTTTATGTGGTTCACCTGCTAACTCAGTCTAACTTGGTCACTCTGTTGTCACCGCCATGTTGTGTCAGGGTAAATGTTTGGGTGGCTCACCTGCTACCTTATTTAACTTGGTCACTCTGTTGTCACCGCCATGCTGTGTCAGGCTAAATTTTTGGGTGGTTCAGCTGCTATCTTAGTCTATCCAAGCCACTCTGGGGTTCACCGCCATGCTGTAAACTGCAATCTCAGTCAAACTATGTAATTTAGGGGTTCACCACCAAGGTGTGCCAGACTACAATTTTAGCGGGTTCACCTGCAATCTCAGTCACAGACTGTCATTCAGGGGTGCACCACCATGCTTTTTCAAACCAATTGTTTCTGAGGGTCACCTCCAGGCTCTCACCCACGATTTTTTGGAGGCTCGCCACTACACTGTCATCCAAAATTGTCTTGAGGGTCACCGGAGGCCTCTCCCCCACAACTTCAAGGAGGGTTACTACCCAGCCCTGGCACACAAACATTGTCTTGAGGGGCACTAAAAGGCTCTGCACCCACCCACTTGTGGAGACTGATGGGTGGGTGCAGTGTGTGTCTTAGCCCGTCTGGAATTAGGAAAGCTTGGCACTGTGCTTGGAGGTCTTTGTGTCTGCTGTGGACAGGGTGGGTGTCGGGTGCGTGTTTGCCCGTCTGGGATGGGGAGAGCTGGGCACTGTGCTGGGAGAACTTTGTGTACGCTGTGGACTACTGGGTGGGTGCAGGGAGGGAGATGCTTATGCCTGCGTCCTGGGGCGGGGGATAGGACAGCAGTGCTAGCATGGGCAGTGGTGTCACCCGCAGGCGGTGATGGACTTTCGTTGCACCTAGTTGGGTGCTTTCCTTACATGTGCCAGCGCATGTGCCTTGCCCATCTTGGTCTGGGTCAGCACAATTGTCTTGAGGATCACCACCAGGCTGTTGCCCAGAATTTGGCGTAATGGTGCGATTAGGCAGCCTCAGAGGCATCCATGCATCCTGTCCCTGCTGTTTCCTGTCCACTTCCGTGGTGTTTCCATCATTTTCTGAGGTTTCCAGGTTTTCACGCAACCTTCCCTGTGCAGAGCATTGGTCCCCTGCAAAAAATGCTCGAGTCTCCCATTGACTTCAATGGGGTTCGTTATTCGAAACGAGCACCCGAGCATTGGGAAAAATTCGACTTGAATAACGAGCACCCGAGCATTTTAGTGCTCGCTCATCTCTAGTTCTGATACTTCTGGTATTCCTGAGGAAGAAAGTTTTTCATCATGATTGTCATCTATATGGCGGAAAATTCAAAATAACTTGATAAATATGGGTAACAAGTACAAATGTGTGGCTGACAGGAGACGTATAAATGGTCCGGACCTAAGTGTGGGTGATTCTGTATGACTGTCTACTAGGAACATTAAGTTGAAAGTTCCTTCTTGGAAGTTGGGTGCAAGATTTATTGGCCCATATAAGATCATGGCCATTATTAAACCTGTACCATTTCCTCTTGAACTTCCTCAGGCTCTGAAAATCCATAATGTGTTTCACAGATCTTTGTTGAAGAGATATGTTGAACCTCTGGAGCCATCTCCCTTGCCACCCGCACCTGTCTTGATGGATAGTAATTTGGAATTCCATTTTACTGTGCGTTCGTTTATCGTGCGCAAAAGCCCGGGAAGAAAGCGGTAACCTGACCTAGTGGGCAGGGCTTGCTCTGATTGGCTCAGGCTCGGTAAGCCAGTGACGCATCACTTCTGCTGCGACTGCTGAGACGAGCAGAAGCACTGTGTGTGAAGTTCTGAGACTCTGAGACCTGTTTTGTGAAAACTGGGGTGTAATTGCTCTGGGAATCTATATTACAGATATCAGGAATACTGCAGGGCAAGCGAAGGGCCTGTTCAGGGCTAGTAATTAATCAGGCAGGGAGAGAGAGACAGGGAGAGATAGGGAGATACAGGGACAAAGACCAGCTGCAGGGCCACAGAGTGAATTGAAAAATGTCTGGAATGGATAAGCAAAAAGGGTCCAGTTCCAGCCAGACCTCGAGCTCTAAAAAAAGGAGAAGGTGGCACAGGGCAGAAGTGCCAAAGGACCTGTAGCCGGAGCATCTACTAGTAGTATTTGCAATACTTGGCCGTCGTTCCACCAGGCTAACCCACCAAGGCGCAAAATTGTAGTGGAGGAGAAAGTGGATGAGGTAGTGGAATGGACGGCAGGCTCATCTCAGTCTCAGCTGGATGATCTGCTGTCATCTGCTGATACAGTATCCATATGAAGCCAGGGGTCAGACTCAGAGCGTTCCTCCTGCTCCACCATTCCTCTCCAGCAAAGCCCGTCATTTTCATACGCAATTTGTACGCTTATGCGTACGTGTTCAAAGAGGTTGCGTACCTTTTTACCTGAACGTTCATTATTAGTGCGCGAATGTTCGCTAAAAGCCATATAATTACGTATATTTTGTACGCAAATTCAACGAATCTATTTGTCGAATATACAAATCTTAGGAAAAGTTCGGGGAATGTTCGGCGAATAAAAATTTTGCATGATTTACTCATCTCTAGTCAAGATCATTGATTCTCGAGTTCTCCATGGGACTCTTCAATATCTTGTTCACTGGAAGGGTTATGGACCTGAGGAGAGGACATGGGTACCGGCATCTGACGTGAATGCCAATCGTTTGGTGAAAGCCTTTCACAGGTCTCATCCTGATAGAGTTGGTCCTGGGTGCCCGGAGGTCACCCGTCAAAGGGTGGGTAATGTCACGAGCGACATATATGGAGTCAGCCAGAGAGCAGTGACTCTGAAGCCATATATGGAGTCAGCCAGAGAGCAGGGACTCCAAAGTCATATATGGAGTCAGCCAGAGAGCAGGGACTCTAAAGCCATACATGAAGTCAGCTGGAGAATAGGGACTCCGTAGTCATATATGGAGTCAGCCAGAGAGCAGGGACTCCGAAGCCATATATGGAGTCAGCCAGAGAGCAGGGACTCTGAAGCCATATATGGAGTCAGCCAGAGAGCAGGGACTCTGAAGCCATATATGGAGTCAGCCAGAGAGCAGGGACTCGAAAGTCATATATGAAGTCAGCCAGAGAGCAGGGACTCCGAAGCCATATATGGAGTCAGCCAGAGAGCAGTTACTTTGAAGCCATATATGGAGTCAGCCAGAGAGCAGGGACTCCGAAGCCACATGTGTCAGCCAGAGAGCAGGGACTCCGAAGCCATGTATGGAGTCAGCCAGAGAGTAGGGACTCCGAAGCCATATATGGAGTTAGGCAGAGAGAAGGACTCTGAAGCCATATATGGAGTAAGCAGAGAGCGGGGACTCCAAAGCCATATATGGAGTAAGCAGAGAGCAGGGACTCCAAAGCCATATGGTTAAGCAAAAACAGTCCAGCTCACCTACAGCATAGATATGCACCTTGCACGGACAGCCTGGGCAGAGGCCTGAGAAATTTGTGGAGAAATTTCCTCCTATGTCTCTTGAATACCTCATGTCTTTTTTGCTTTTTTTTTTTTAAATAAGATATATTACAAAGTGTCTTATCTTCACTATTGCTTTATGCATTGAACTGTTGAAATAACAGTGACCATTATTTAAGCACCAGGTTTGCTAGATATACACTAGCGCTTTTAGATCCGGCAGGCTGTTTCAGCAGAGAACAGCCTGCTAGATTTCTATACATTCTGGCATTGCCAGAAGCTACCACACTGCTGTCTATAATGGGGACCAGTGGAAATCCGTCAGCAAACCAGATGTTTTCGTCCGGCCGGTTCTCAACACATTTGACGGATTTTGGTTGGATTTCCTCCGTTCCGTTTGGTCCTCATGCATTCTGAATGGAAAGAGATCCATATAGGATGCTTTACGATGTCTTCCGTCCGGCAACGTTGCATTTTGTGACTGGACTCAAAACCTCCTCAAGCTGTGGTTGTGTCCAGTCATAAAAACGGAAAAAAACGGATCCGGCACTGAAAACAATGTAAGTCAATGGTGACAGATTCCGTTTTTTTAGGTGCCTAAAATGCTGAATCCGTCACCCATTGACTTTCAATGTATTTAGTGACGGATCGTTTTTTTTCAGTTTTGATTTCACACAATCGCATCCTAATGGAACGGATGCATCCTGATGTACAAAATTAAAGCGAATCCGTTTAATTCCGGTATTGAGATACTCTGATGGATCTCAATACCGGAATTAACAACGCTAGTGTGTACGTAGCCTAAGATGAAGAAAATGCTATTTCACAGTATATTCTGCTTCATGCACAATGTTGGCCTTTGACCCATTCAGTTATGATTTTATGCTCTCTCGCTGTTTTTCCATGAATTCATGATAAATATGCCTATATGACATTCATACAAACCCTTGCAAACACATGGTACCTCGGTGCAGTCTGTAACATCGTGGCGAATAGATAACGCAGGCTTCTGTATGTTTACACCGTGTTTATTATTATAAGTTGATCTGTTGAAGACATAGCATTTCTAGAAATGTTCCTGAGAAGACTTTGGGCAACATTTGCAAAGGCCAGTTGAGTTGATTTTATATTTCAGATAATGACTGCAGTAAAAGTGTATACTCAATATACCATACTTCTACATGTATTGTTACTGTTTCTGGGGAACAGTTTCTACTACACAGCATGCATCGTGAGCAATTTATGGAGCTTTTGTAAGAAAACAATAGGCCAAAGTCTGGCCCATCACGTTCGGATAATATAAAGTACTAGAGAGCTGTTCGGCTGCATCTAGTTAGATAGAAGCTTGCTGGGATGAATACGTGTGTACAAGCAACCAATTTTCTTCTTCCCAAGGAGAGCATTCTAATATGACATCAATTATTTTGCCTTATTTAACCCATGTTATCTGCAATGCAGCAATTTACATCCCTTCTCTAGCCAGAGAATCTTTTTCAAGACCATGGACAACACCTTACCCAAGAGGTCACCATGCAGCTAATAGCTGATACTAAAGCTACCTGCACATGTTGTGGATTATCTGTGAAAATCTGTGCAGACAAAATGCAGCAAATTGTATGAGATTACGTAAATCGCATGTACACGTTGCTTTTTTATTGCATGTGGAAATTGATCTGCTATGCGGGTTTTGAAATCCGCAGCATGTCAATTCTTTGTGCGGATTTTTAATCAAGGGTGAGATCTGCACCAAAACCGCATCAATTCAGCACCAAGTATCACTTGTGGAAACGCACAGAAATCCGCACGGAAATCAGCACCAGTGTGCCGGTAGCCTAAGGGAGGCATTTATAATTTCTGCTGTACCTGTTTTGTGGAGTTAAAATATCGCAAGCGATGTAACATGCAACATTTTGTGCAGAATTTTGCAGCTTTTGGTGAGCTGTGCCTTTGCACCTTTTCAGAAGTGGAGTAAGAAGTTGTTCAGTTTTTGCCAGTAGATCACATTTAAAGGCTATTTACACCTTCAGGGGCAATTTTTTGGGGTTACAAATCATTTCTTCAATTGGTCTTCATTAAAAAATATTCTTTCACAAAGGGTTAACTGTTGGCTGTGTGAATCGTACTTTCACTTTCACTTTGTGCCTTCATCTAATAAACCTTATCTATAAAGTACTAAAAGGTTATAAACACAGATTTAACCCTCTAACTGTTTGCCAGAGTGGAGCTCCAGCAGTGGGAAACGTAGCTAACTGGAGGGCTGTTTAGATGCTGCTACCTCCTGAATGGTAGCAGCTAGATACATGCAACTGATCTTGTTTGAAAGCATACATCTAAGCTTTCAGACAATACCGAAATGACAGCAATATGTTCAGGACAGACAAAGATATCACTGATAGGAATCAGGATGTTGTGAATGCAGCTGAAAATGAACAAAAAAAAAAAAAACAGGTTTTACTCATGATTATTCCCAACTTGATTTCTAACAGTGATTTATCCTCTGTTACTTGGACTTGGCTGTCATTTTGATCTTGTATGAAAGCCTGGACTGTCAGCTTTCATACAAGGCCAGTTGCATGTTTCTGCTACCATTGAGTAGATATCACCATCTAAAGCAGCCCTCCCTCCTCCAGTAAGTTACTTTTCACACTGCTCAAGATGGACTCTGGCAAAACAGTTTAGGTGGTTAAGCCACATTCTTATCACTAAGTGTTTAGGAAGTCAGAGAAAAGGAGCCGGCAGCTTAGGCTGCCTGAGTGAACAAAGTAAAAATTCAGAACTTGCCACTAGAGAATCTCAAGCCTGCACAGAGACAGGGGGTCAACATTTTTAATAAATACCAATTGTAAAAATGATTTTTAGCTCAAAATGAGTACAATGCAATCATAAAAAAGTCTCCCATAGGTGTACATAGCCTTTAAGTCACTTTTATGAAGTGCAACTTTTTAAAATATTGCAAATCTAGTCACAGCCAGTCATAACTCCATGCCAGGTAGCCCCCAGATGTACTTTCACTGAAATAGGTGCAGTAATATTGCACTTGCACTGAATTTTAAAAAAAAAAAACATGCGCCGTGTTCATAAATTTGGTGCAGATTAGCAAAGCAACTCCATTCTTAAAAATAACTTCAAATACACTTATGATGATAAATTCTCCCTAATTGTTTGAACCTTTGTAAATGTTACCCATTGTCTGCAACCCCACACTCATTCAAAATGCACCTAGAATTTTAATGACCGCTGTAATCGCCAGGTGGGTACTTATTTTTGGATATAAATAAATGAAAACTGAATATCACTTTGGCCACATTTTGAATATTTATATAAAGCACAATACTAAGTAGACAGCAATAAACCACTTTGCGTCATAGCCATGTATCTGGGTCATTGATGTCTATGTGTACTGTCTGTAAAAAGGTTCACTTATCCAGAAGCACGAGAACACCTCAAACCTCAATGCTAACATGTTGCTTTTGCCTGCTCAATAGCATTTGCTAGAGCTGAACAAACACCTGCCCAAGAAAGATTCACAAACGTTTTTCCATAGAGATCTCTTGTGAAAGTATCCTCTGAAGCCAGTAGACGAGTCCTTGTCCATTCACTACTGTTGTCCAGCTAGGTTGCCCAGGACGTACTACTTAATTCCACAATAGGAAGACTACCATGAGTAGCATTTGAACTTCAGAGCAAAGGAATCTTTCTTCTAGATTGGAGATCATGAGAAATACTCTTTCTGTCTCTGGATAGGTAGCTCACAGCATTATTTTTCCTGGAAAATATATGCAAAAATTCAACGTCCTTCCACCAGAAACCAGTACTGGTGCATTGTTCAATAAACTCAGCATTGCTCTGATACAATGAAGCCTTCTTTTTCTCCAACAGGTTCTACTTCAGCATATGCAGGATGCCCTGATCCTCTCCTAAACTTCATTGCTGGCCACCGGCTTGGGCGTCTCTGTAAAGAAATTATGGCAAATTAGGGAGACACAGTAAAAGCACTAGGTACTTTATCCGTATAGCTTTTGATGGGAACCATGTACCCTCAACTAAGCCATCATGACTGTAGGGGACAGTGTATTTTTTTATTACCTATGTGTCTTCTAGGATCGGGTACTGTGTGTCAAGGTTTATTCTGAGTGGTTCTTTCCTTTTAATTCCTTGTAATTGGTTGTTTAGTGGTGCCAGGTTGCCTAAAGTCTGAAGTACATGTTCAAGCACACTGAAAACCTCTAGGAGAGGTTAAGAAGGACTAAGAAGTTAGAAAGCATCTAGCCATGTAACAAAGAGGACACAATCAGTGTAAAATGTTTTTGTGATTGACACATTTCTTTGTATTATATGGGTGTTTGCCACATGTCATGTTGGGAACTGGTCAATAAGTAGCTCCCTCATTTGTTCATGGCCTAAATGACTGCTACTTACTTTACTATGTATATTATCTTTTGTATATATTTTTATTTATTTTATCATACTTTAGTAAACTTTTTATGCACCTAAGCCTTGACAAGCCTATTTTATTCCTGATCTCAGAATTTACGGTAAAACAGCTAAAGTGTTTTGTATAGGCATGTTCAACTGTCTTATATGCATTCTGCCTATGAAGAGACTTACTGACAGATAAAGGCTAAAGAAATACTCTGAAAATTTTGGTTGTTTGGTCTGTTTATAATGGAGATCTGATAAATAGATTTGCAGTTAATTTTCTTACTGGTGGCTTATTTCTTGAATGACCAGCTCTACTCTTTTGGCTTTATCATGTGATTGGCAATCTGGACTATCTGAATGATAGACAGTCTTTGTTGTAGAATGGAAGTCAATCTTTCTGTGGAAGCCTATGAGATTTATAGGCTTAGACAGAGAGACTGAATTCAGGTCCATACTGAGACACTATATGATTCAGAGATACAGGGTGAGGGTAACAAGCTATAGCAAAAGAACAGAGCTGATGAGTAAAGTAGAATTCCACTGATATGAAAATTAACAGCAGATCTATATATTAGATGACCATTACAAACAGCCCATATGATATATATATATATATATATATATATATATATATATATATATCCCCCCGAGTGCTTATTTTGCTTATTTTTAAAAATAGAGATGACAAAGGTGAATACTCCCCAGGACCTCCACTATATATATATATATATATATATATATATATATATATATATATATATGTATAGGATTTCAGTATTCTTCTTTGACATTACACAGTACTTTTTTGTGCATAGTTTTGACATTTTAATTAGCTATTATTCTGATATTTTTATAGCTGAATTATTTTCATCTACCATATATGACTGATTTTTTCTGCTATTTTTTCTCCTGTTCATTCTAAAAATAACATAGATGCATCCACATATTCTTTTTCCTGGGGGTCTCCAAAGACCTTTAAGAAGTCTACTAGTCTGCCTACCACTCCTTTAGATCACAATTTTCTAGGGGGGAGGTGTTGAAAATCAACATATAATATATTGATGATTTGCTGACCATATTCCGGGTGTCTGGCAGGCTGTTCCGGAGGGTGTACAGCCTGCCAGATCTGTGCTGCCGCTAGTGCACGGACTAAAACTATTATATGTCATAGTTTTAGTCCGGCTGCCTCTCGGCATGTTTGCCATGCTGCGGCCGGAACTCTGGCCAGCCCCCATTATAGTGAATAGGGCCGGAGCGTAGTTCCGGCCGCACACGTGCACTAGCGGCAGCAAAGATCCAGCAGGCTGTTCACACGCCGGAACAGCCTACCAGACACCCGTGCCGCTAATGTGAAAGTAGACTTAGATTGGACCCTGCTAATAATAAAGGTTTAAATAGAGTTTTATCAGCTCTTGAATGTTTCCTATGAACACTGGTCATGGGTTCTGAAGAAGACAGATGTGAGTAGTGCAGAAACAGGGACCACAAGCTGTTGCCATTGAGGGGGCAAACTAATCTTAAAATATAGCATTAAAATGTTTTACTTTTCCCCGGTGCACTGCGGTAACGCTAAGAGTAGGGATCCCCCTAGGATGGAACAACATTCAGGAGTTCCCATCATAAAAAGTGGAAATTGAGTGGAAATTAAAGCAATGGAGCCATTATAGGATAATATTAGTGCATGAATCTTGTGGGGTTCGGTACAGAACAATATGTGAAAGAAATGAGAGAGGAAACAAGCACACATCAAAAATAAATTGTGACTTCAAATGCAAATCAATATATAATTCCATTTTTTTTTTACTCATAAAGCATTTTGGTCTCCTAAACAAGGTATTATGCAAATCCCTTATCTCAGAGGTAACGGGCTCTCTTTCAATAAAATACTGTCGATTTCGTACTTGTGAGTCTAAAGATACAGTAAAAAGAGGATTATCTGGCAAATCGTGAGACACCGCTCGAGGTCTAGGGAGTGCTGCATGATCAGCATTCTGCACAAGGTCATCCTTCTTTCTAAGATCTGACAGATATTTAATAAGTCATTGTAAAGTCAGGTAGAAAACCTTTATCCAGCAAAAGACAGATCTGAATCATCTCATGTTCATGAAAGAAACACGTTTCAATATATTGTGCCATCAGAGAAGCCAGCGTGGGAATATATGTTTACCGGATTAACAATTTAGACAGCACATAGAAGCCTCAGATATCATTTGAGATCAAGACAAACAGGTCTTATGTGAGGTTCTCATGGGTATCATGGATGTATTTATCAAAGGGACCTGGCTTTCAGAACATGGATGTATCTAGAGTAATATGGATAAAATGATGGCCTCTAGAAAGGTTACTGAGGTGCATGCGAGAAAAAAATAGCTAAATTGTTTACTCTGAACATTTGGTTTTTCTTAACTCAACCATGTCAACTCAAAAACAGTTATGCTTGGAATGGGCAAGCAACCTTATTAAATGCCATGCGGAGGGGGAAGCAAAACACGACTATTCCTTACGGGCTATGTAATGTAATGTGCAAGCCTCAAGTCTCTAGTCCCTACTATGGGGCACATTTATTATTACTAATTAATATTAACAAGCTCCTGTGCTGGCGGTGGATTGCCGAAGTTATGTAGAGGCGCCAGCCATTTTGCTAAAATGTGTATTGAAAAGTTCCAATGCGAGCTGAGCTCTGGAGCTGCTTAATGCAGTGCACGCGCTAGGGAGTCCTCGTATTCATGAGCTCCCTGTTCTCCTTACCCCCTGCTGTTGATTGCTATAGAAATAAAGATGTCAATCAGTAGCAGGAGGCAGGAAGAGCCAGGAGCTCATGAATAAGAGGACTCCTTAATGTATGCTCGATATTGAGCAGACTCCAGTAATTGGTTCATGATACAGCTGATCAATGCAGATTTTAGCAAAATGACTGGGTCAATTCCAGTAGGTGACCAAGCGATTTGCTAAGGGTTTCTGTTACAAGTTTATCCTGCCCCAAGGATAAAACCTTGCATATGGTAGGTTACAGCAGTCTGACCCTTTAAAAATCATATTAAAAAAATCTTACCTCAATGAAAAAGAGACTAGCAGAAGACGTCGGGTGATGGTACATGTAAATTGTTACAAGGATGGCAGCAACAACCACCAGAACCAGTACAAGTATGCCTATAATTAATCCTGTGTGCAAAGACCCGCGCTGCTTCTCCGCTGCACTGTCATCTGTCGAGGCTGCAAGGTGAGGAGGAAACATGACAAGACAGAATGAAGAATTAAACTTTGTTTTCTCGGAATATTGCATATTCATACGTCCCAGCCTCTAGTGCATAATAAACTAGCGAAACAAAATCTAAGAATTCACGTTAGAGAAATGGGTACATTTATGGTATGAGAGCGGATACCAAGGGAAACATTTTTTTGGTAATAATATTTCTGCAGGTGGTGTACAAATCAGAGATATTACACTATACTGAAACATGCATACAGTCATAATGATAACTCGGTTGCGGTACAAAATGCATTTTAACAGTTTGTATATTTATTTATTTAGTTTCAGGAGTTCTTTGTGGAGAGTTTCACAAGAACGAGAAACAACTGCTGTTCCCATGCAGATGAAACAAAGCAGCAGGACACTAGATGAATGGCTTCTAAGAGTAAAGTCACATAAAGTTTTTTGGAGGAGTTTTTTAGGAAGATTTTCCTGCAGATTTTTTAGCCAAAGACAGAAGTTGATTAGAAAGGAATCGGAAATATAAAAATATAAAAATATAAACAGTGACCTGCAGTGGGAGAGCCGAGAGGAGGGGTATGGTAGTAGTGGCACACATAGGCGTGGAAGTGGTTCACGGTGGCTGTCCTAACTCCAATGCTCCCTGTGGCCGTGCAGTGAATGATTGGCGCAACCTTTCTTCCCTCGGGCCCTTATGAAGCGTCTGCCTGGTGTAGTTAGGGTGCCTTTGATGTTAGGTGCATGGGTCCAGGGCAAGAGGTCAGATGTAGGGGCTGGTGCATGAATGATGGAGATGAATGACATCTATTTTTTGTGAATTGATGATGGGAGTAGTAGTACAGATAGAAACAATAGGCACAGCTCCAAAGTACATTACAGTGTAGTGTATTCCCAATAGTTGTTTATAGACAGCAACAATGACGTAAGGATGAGAGAACCAGTTCAGACCAAACCAAGTTCGGTCCGAACTTTGCTATTTTTTGGACAGCAGACTAACCCGAATCTTTCCGGGTTTGCTTTGGAAGGATCCACTAAAATTGAATGTAGCGCCATTTTAGTGCACATGTGGATGGGAAAAAAGCACTAGGGAGGAAGAAGAAGGGGTCTCACATGACCCTGAGAGGAAGTGTAGGGAGGGCTTTTCCTGATTGGCTCCCAGACTGACAGACAGCCTGGATGAGCCAATCAGGACTGCAGCAGGCAGGGAGGTACCCTAGGAGAACTAGCAAAATGAGCAGAATGTCATTCTGTGCTGGGCTGTCAATGAGTGTGGTTGGGTGTGACAGTGTCTGCCAGGAAAACAATCTTAGGGAGTCAGAAATCAGTTAGGGACAGTCAGAAATCAATCAAGCAGGGAGAGTGAAGGGAAAGGCTAGGATTTCAAAGAGAAATTGTATGTGTTGTGTAGAAAAGGGACAAGCAGGGCAGCTAACAAGGAGGGAAAGAGAACACAGGAGCTGTGGCTGGCTATGCCTGCTATCAGAAGTGCAAATGCTGCAGTGCAGACCTCAAAAGCAGCTACCTGAAAGCAAATTACCCCCCCCCCATATTCACATAAATCCTTTTTTTGTGTTGTTCAATTTAATTAAGCTGCATATATACGTGATTACTGCAGCAATACCCAAGGTGTAGCTGCAATCTACCTGTGTGTATTAATGTCAAATTGAGCGTCAAGCCTCAATCGGCCATTTCCGTTTATTCAGTGTACACACGGTTGCGATTTTTTGGGGGGAGGAGGCTCAATTTAATTAAGCAGCATATATACATGATTACTGCAGCAATAATCAAAGTGTAGTAGCATTCTACCTGTGTGTATTAACATGAAATTGAACATCAAGCCTCAGTCGTCTGTTTATGTGTATTTAGTTGCCACATGGTTGCAATTTAATTTTTTTGGGGGAAATCAATGTAATTAAGCAGAATATATACTGGATTACTGCATTAATACACAAGGTATAGCAACAGTCTAACTGTGAGTGTGTATTGTAAGGGTATTTTAAGTACTGATTGGTTCTGCCCCTTTAATTCTGTTTAATACTCTGTGTAATAAATTACAGGTTTTTCCTTGTAATGAAGTGGGTTAGAGATAGTACCCATCCCCCACTGTGCTGATAAGGCCATATTCATGAGTGATCTCAGAGACATGCATGCTGCACACTGGAGGAGGTGCTAACAGGTTTAAACTTTGTGACACACATTCCCTCAGGAGACTCCATTGAAGACTTCATTCTAGGTAGGATGTAAGTATGACTTGCCCTATCTCTTGTACACCCTGGGGTGTTGGTCATGTGTTATAACATGGTAGACAGCCATGGGTTATAGCATGATCAATGGAGTCTCCACCTCATTTAGGCTAGTGATGTTTATTTACTTTTTATTATTCTGTATGTGATTTGTTTGTGTTATTGTATATTTAATCACTTAGTAAATATATTTATTCATGTAGCCTTTGTAAGCTTATTCATTCTAAAATCTTTTGAATTCACATTATGTTACACTTGGTGGCAGCAGTGGGATTTGAGCAAATGAATATGCTTCTCGTTGATAGGGTATTACATAGACATAGGGTAGCTTGGACCGCCACTCCGAATGGGAATCCAGGCATTTGAGGGAATTAATAAGGATTATTAGGGTTGCACGTGTTGTGCAAATCTGCTATGAGTGGATCCGTAGTAGGCTTGGTAGAATCTAGCAAGGTTCTTTTGAAAGTTGTAGAACTGACCTGATTATAATGAAAATCTGTAAGACTCTGTGAAGTTAGAGCTTGCAGACTGTGGACATCAGAGCTCCTGTGATTTTAAGGGTTCTGATGAGTCTGTTCCTCAGGCCATGTAAATCCACCATAAATCATCCTTTGCACTAAGCAAAAAAAAAGTTTGTTGTTGTTCTGCATCTGTCTAATCCTTTTACATCACCTTTTCACTGCACTGAACCCCAGGAAGCAATGGCCTGAGGGAGTCACCGTGACACAACTTCTCATCACATCCACTACCACTCCCATCCTCTGCACCGGCTCCTCAGTGACTCGCTGCATATACTGAATATAACTTGAAATCATGCTCTGAATCATAGGAACATGGAGGTACAGTCAAGGCACTAGAATGGTATCACTATTAGGGTACGGTTACACAGTCAGGTTTTCCTGATAAAGTTTTGAAAGCGAAAATCTAGAGTGATCATTTCAGGAGAGAAAGTATAAAGGACAAATACAACTTCTGCTCTTTTTTCATTCACTCCTGGTTTCAGTTTCCAAAACTCCATCCCGAAACGTGACATCTGGCCATACCCTTACCACTGCGCATAAAGTGGAGCCGTTACACCAACATATGTATGAAGCTTAAAAACAATTGTGGCAAACACCTGAAAAAAGTATACACAAAGTATACCCTAACATAATGAAAATAAGAGAATGATGTCCCCAACATCCAGCCATTCCTATCTTCAGTAACTCTCATGATTTTATGCGTGACACTCCAGCTTTTCCAGATACAATTGAAGAGAATCTGAACATGTTGCTGAAAGTCACAGATGAATTTTCCCTTGGGACCATTATATATTCCTTCTCAGTGGTTGAAGCACATGACACCTTACATCTGCTTCATAAACTAATTATACAAACTGCACCGATAAATCTAGTGTACCATAAAAGCCTAAAATGCCATATAACATATACAATAAAAATACCTTAATTACCCAAAAAAACGTGAAGATGCATCATTAGCGGACTTTTTATTGCCTCCAGCATTGTAAACACAATATCTCTGAAAGCAATTTGGACACAATGAGCTCCTTAATTACACAGGTAATGAATAAGATTTCTTCTTTTTTACAATAAATCAGCAGAGCTGCCCTGTAGACACTGGAGATACTCCCATTGTATTTATAGTTTATTAAGTTTCAATTGATCAGCGTCTTAAATATTTATATGGTCCAGAATAATGAATTGGAGGATGGAGGCAAGGCCACACAATAATAGTACTAACAGAATTGGTGATGTTACTAGGATAAGTTGGAAACATAAGTCCTTGCAGCTTACAGTCATTTTGACCATGCAAAAATGTAGAAGCACTAGACAGGGTTCAGGGAGAGAACAAATATATATTTTATGGAGATTTTATCATCAGGAGTAGTGAGAATAATAATTTTATTATGCTAAGTTTTGCTGATGGTCTATGCCACCTGGAATCCTCTGCTCCCGGTGGGCACAGCTGCCAGATAGCTTACCCCATCTCCCACTCTGATGCTCCGGTGGTCAGCGCCCCTTGGCATCTCTCTGCTCCATTCTGGTGGGCATGATCACTGGAGTGGCTCTGCTCCATCCACTCCATGCTGGCTTCAGTCTACTCACCATTAGGAGTATCCCCAAATCAAATATTCTCATATACAACCGCTTTAGAGATGGAGCTTCACTGTGAAGTACTCTCTGTAGTGAGCTGCTTTACCGTCCCTCCCCTCTGCTGTGGTCTCCTGATTGCATCCTACAGTTGTGACTACCTAGGAGATACCTAGATCTGTCAGTAGTTTAGCATAGTCAAAACTGCTGACAGATTCCCATTAAGGGATCTGCTCTAAAGACCTGATCCCAGACACCTTCAAAGGTTTTGTGAAGTCCATGCTTAGATGAGTCAGAGCTGTTTGGTGGTCTGCACAATACCAGGATTTTAATATTATGGCTGATTGGTGCAGATGAAAATGACACCGAATTGTGTAGCTAAGACCTTACTGAATGATTATTATCTCTTACTGTACTTTGCTTGTGTTTCGGTCGTAATAAAACAGATCATAAAGGATTCATTATGAAACCTTAACAGATTGTAGCAGATTATAATCGATTATATCAGATGACGGAAAATTAGGACTTACCATAATGGATCAAAAATCAAAACAAAAGCGTGATGGTTCTTAACAGGTAACGACAAATTATAAAGTATCATAAAGTAATATAATTTATCACAGCAAATGATGACTACTCATAATGAACAATAATGCATCATGAGAAATCATAATGGATCACGACACATTATAGTGAACCATGATTATAGTGAACTATAGTGAATGGATGATCATGAGAGATAATAATCAGTGATGACTAATCATAACGGATCATCAGGATTGGACTGGCCCACCAGAATATCAGAGGAGCCTCCGATGGATCCAAGGTCTGACATAATACTGGATCCTTATAAAACAGTGTAACGTACCTTAAGGTCCTCTTAAACTGATTGATAATTAGGATAATTATCGGGATAAGTGTTTGTATAAACACTTCTTACTGATAATTTGCCCATTTAAAGGTGCCACAATCCACCCTATGAGCGTGCAAATGCTAACTCATAGAGTGATCGTGTCTTTCGGCCAACAGCAAAAATCATTGTTTCTCTGTAGCACATCTCCCTCTGAAACAGTGATTTGCTGCCTGGAAGCAATGATTCTCTATGGGGATAAGTTATGGCAGGTAAATGCATCTCTCACTTTCTCAGATTATGTGGCAATGAATGGGTCATGCTTGATACTTTCTTGTAACATTGGTCCATGTAAAAGGACCATTAGGTCTAGAAGAAGACAATTTGAAGCTTATCTTGGAACTAAGAACAAGACTACCCTATTACACCTTACTGATTACTGAGGTCCTGTATGTGCAATGATAACACAAATGACTTGATTGTGGATGTGCATATGTCCTGAGGTTGAGCCCTCAGAGTACGTTCCTGAAGAACTTCACTGTGATGCTGCAGATCATATAGAATCAAGATGGGACATCCATGAGTGGATCACCTTGCATGATAGTGGATCACCTGGGATGATAGAAGATCATGATGTATCGTAACGATCATGATGAGCATGTATCATGAGAGATCATAATAAATCCCTGACCAGTCATAGTGGACCACTGGGATGGATAATCATAACAGGTCATGACAAACCACAGTGGATTAGAACAGATAGTAATCAATCAAGTGGGTTAATACCTAGCACACTATACAAAATCATTCTGAAGATCCATAGAGACGCAATGAGGTCTATAAAAAGCCTCTATTAATACTTTTATACCATTATTGAGTAGGACACAGTTTATGCTATAATCTAACTTGCCCGGCTTGATACAAAGAAGGTCATTATGGATCTTTTTTATTCCAATTGCCTCAACGAAAATCACATTTCCAAACCAAATAATTCTGGAAACAGTTCTACTGCAGTAATATATTGAAATAGAAAAGCGAAAGGCAAAGAACATGTCTCAGGATGATGGAAGTCAGGGAGAAGATTGATTCTGCTGTGTTATATCAAGAAATTCTTGGCTGATGTTCCTATTTTTTAGTAATGAAGTCTCGGATGGTGGGGGTTATGTGTGTACAGGTAGACCATATCGTCTAGCTTTTCATAGACACGCTACCGATTTGAGAATCACCACACTAGTTATATGTTGTACAGTATAATTGGATAGAATTAATACACTAAAGGGGTTTTCTGACTTTTTTATACTGATGGCCTATCCTCTGTATGACGGGGGATTAAGACTCCTGATCATGCAATGTACCGGGTCAATGAGCGCTATCCAGTGAATGCAGAAAGTGTATATGCTGCTTCCTCTATTTGACCAGGCAATCATCTGATCACCGGGTGTCTCGGACAGACTAGAGTTGCAGCTAAGCAGCTGTGCCAGTGTACAATAGTCGTATAGGGGTCTGTTTTCCCCTGGACGCCTCATTTACAATGAAAATAGTGCCAAAAAAAAAGTGCCAGTGTCCCCCAGAGGTCATTTATTGACCTCTTGGGGGACATATTATGTGCAAAAAATAAGAAAATTAAAAAAAAATAAAACCACCTATGCTTACCGAAATCATTGGCCATTTTCAGCCTGTTCACGTGAAATTATACAATTATGTATCAAAATGACCAAAACAAAATAAGAAACCCATTTTATTAATTAATTTTGTTGTCAATTTGCATGTTTAAAGAATAAAGGGCTATAGTATAACTTTTCTTTGCAGTTTTCCCCAAATAAAATTAAAAAAAAAGAAAGAAAAAAAATCTCTGATAAAACATATTAATTATTGGTTCAAATTGAATTTTGAATCTTCCACTGATATAATGTTGATGATCAGTTTATCAGAAAAAGATGGAAAAGTTCAAAACGCAAATCTGCACAGAAAATCTAAATCCTCCTGTTTACTCAATAAAGAAAATGCCATAAACCACCGGCGTCTTCTGATACTCTCCACAGCTATCTGTAATCCAAATAGACAATTCTCTGTGGTCCAGTCAGTAAAGATATTAAAAACAGTCAGGATAAGAAGAAAAGAATGAGGACTTGGCATGTCATGGATTGAAGATCTGCTCCTGGAAGAGGAAATCATTCTAATCTATTGTGAGGTATTTTTTTTTGTGTTTCGTAGGAAACTAATTCCATCACTTCAATGTGACAACGGGTCCATGATACACATGATCAGACAGAACAAACATTGCAGGGTGAAAAGTCCTTCTATGGCCAAATTATCAGGTGCCTTCATTTGGTTAATGAAGTCAGAAATATGCTGGACGAGGAAAGAGAACAAAAAAAATAAAATAATAACAATAATGAAAGCTACTATAAGTAAGTAGTGATTTCCATAATCAGAACGCGGTTCTTTCACCTCAAGGTTACACCTCTCAAGAGAAATTGATTTCAATCTGTTTTTACGGAGACAATAAGCAAAGCTGTCGACTTTGAAAATAAGCGATGCCACATATATCAAGTGACAACTCCTAAGCATGAGGCTAGCATCGGGCTCCTGGAGACGTCTTGGAGGAAAAACTTTATTACAATCATTACCCAGCAGCTGCTGTTACAAATTAAAGGTTAGCAAACTGGGTGGAATGTTAAAAAAATAATTATCTATGTCTTGTCTTTTTCTAGACATTAACGTGCATATGGATCTTTTGCATTTTCCGACTTCTACACAATATGCCAAACATTGCACTCTACACACCATGCCTTGCAACCATACAGATCAACCACCACCAGGAAGAAGCCTCAACATCAGGGTGTGCCATGGGGGAAGAAAGAGTGCACCATTCTTTCACTGCACGACCCAAGTTGGGAGGAAAGCCACTGTGATTTACTCTAAAAGCCAGAGCCACTTTCAATCCCATCCTTACTGTAGTGCCTGGTTCCGGCACTGGAGCTCATATAAAAAGATGATTGGCCAAAGTTCCAAAGTTCCAGTTCAAACCCCACTGATACTGACAACCTTTCGCAGGCATAGCTCATCAATAAGTAAGTCCTGAAATCCCAACACCCTTTTGTTCAGCTCATCTGGAAACAAGCATCTTGCACATGTTCCCACCACTCAACAGCAAAGAATATGGGACCAATGGAGCCCACAGCATCCGCATGGTCTACCTCTGTGGTGTATATACCTCTTGGCTTCAATAGAAGCAAAATTCCGCACCAGCTCAGACAATGATCTGGTGTGAAGCTTCTGTTATATTTCAAAGGTCAAACGAAAAATAATGATTAATCTTTTTTAACCATTCCCTGGGACATATGTCCATGCTAGAGTCTGGATCAGTGGCACTATACATGATCCTGACAGCATTACAAGAAAGGTTAACTTTGTGTATTTTGCCTTTGCTGACAAAATGACATTTCTTCATTTTTAGTGGTAGATCTGAAAAAGAGATAAAACAATGACATTTCCTGAGAGATTGAAAAAATCTCAAGCTGTACACTCTGCTGTTTTATTCTCTCGCCTGCTGTCAGATACGGGGAGGTGATTTAGGCTGCTTTCACACAAGTGATTTTTCCGTCCGGGTGCTGTCCATTCTAAACTCGGTCTGTATACTGACCCATTAAATTGAATGGGCATATTCACATATTTTCCGCATGGACCATCACACTGTGCAGAGAAAATCATGGGATATTCTATCTTTGATTTTCTTCAAGACTTATCCATTTAAATGAACTGGGTCTGCAGTTATAATGGACTGCACGTGCACTCCCTCCATGTACGGACTGTTAAAATGTATCCATATTTCACAATGTAGTTTCATATTGTTTACCAGCAAGGCACATAAGTAAATCCATTCACTGGGAATGTACCCTTTCTGCATTTCCCCTATGTACAGAGAGCACTATGGATAACTGTGGCAAGAAAAGACCAGACTAAGCCCTGTCAGTGGCACGTAACATTGGTCAAAGCTTTCAAAGATAGCACAATGCTCTACATGAGAGAGATCTGCTCACATTAACAGAGAAATAAAGACTGAACAAAAGGATGGGAGGTGAAACGTTAAAGTCACAATCAATACATATTTTTTTGGGGGGGGTTAACAAACTGGAGATGGGCAGCAATGTTCTTTTTGAGAGCAGCGGCTTTCTCCTTGCAATCCTGCTATACACATCAATGTTGTTCAATGTTCTCCTGATGATGGACTCATGAACATAAACATTAGCTAACAGGAGAAAAGTTAACTTGGGTTCTTTTGTGGCCTCAGGGGCTATTACACTTCTTGCTCTTGGTGGGATCTTTTTTGATCAACCACTCCTAGGGAGGGTAATAATGAAAGTGAATTTCCTCAATTTGTATACAATATGTCTGAATGTGGACTGGTAGAGTGCAAACTGTGGTGGTTTTGTAACATTATTCAGCCTGATGAGCATCATCAACTCTTCTTCTGAAGTCCTCGGAAATCTCCTTTGCTCATACCTTTGCTCAGACCATGATACACTTATACAAACATGTTGTGAAGAGAAAACTTTGATAGATCCCTGTTCTTTAAATAATACAGGTCACTCACTCACATCTGATTGTTATTCCACTGACTGAAAACACCTTCAGATTATCTGGTAATCCTAAAAGTTCACATACTTTTGCCAATCACAAACATGCAGCTCAAGAGTGCCATGGGGATGGTGCACTTTGCATCCTCTTATCATGAACTACCCCTTAAAGGGGTATTCCCATCTCACAAATGTAGTTTGTATAGTTAGATATAGCCAAACCAATATTATTACTAATAGAATGTATTTATATAAAATGCACCGTTTAGAAGATTTCCCTATTTGTATATCCATTGTCCCACACACATCAGTCAGGCCGTTGCCCCTAGTTACGACCACTGCGGCCTTGTAGTAGTGGTGGCCGGCTTGCTCTTGTTCAAACCCGCTGTGAGTTAACTGCTGTATTGTGAACGCGCATTGCTTGAGCATGCAGAGACACATCTTAGGGTTCTCTCACATCTGCGTTTTGGACGCTATCAGTCAAAAACGCAATGGTCAGGATTTGTGAAAAACGCAGACTTTATAAACGGATCCTGCTCCATAGAGATGAATTGATCTCGGAACACGATCCGTTTCTCTGCATTTTGGAAGCGCAGACAAAAATGCTACAACCCTAAGATGTGTCTCCTCATGATCATGTAATGTGTGTTCACAATACAGCAGTTACCTCAGAGCGGGTTTGAACAAGAGCAAGTCGGCCACCACCACTACATGGCTGTGGTGGTCGTAACTAGGGGCAACGGCCTGACTGATGTGTGTGGGACAATGGATATACAAATAGGCAAATCTTCTAAATGGTACATTTTATATAAATACATTCTATTAGTAATAATATTGGTATGGCTATATCTAACTATACAAACTACATTTGTGAGATGGGAATACCCCTTTAAGTTCTTTAAGGGATTGTCCATACCCTTCATCCTCTACAACTGCTGACAGGATAGCATTATATAACCTGAAGGATAATCACAGTTTTTTACACACTTTGACACATTAGTTCCTACGTTCATACCAATTCATAGAAACCAAGCTGATCCATTTTCTATTATTCCAAATGATACGTTAAATATGGCCATTTCTGTTCATGACTCAGTTTCCTGGTGCATTTAATATCTTCCATACACCTGCTGTGAAATTGCCTTTGATATAATTGATCTCTGCATTTTCCACGTCTTGCAAAAGGTTTCCTTTGTACCTGCAGAGGCTGATGGAATTGCTGCCTGTGTTTTTCCCTCTTTATCATATCACATACAGTTTTCTAATGTGTCCCCAATTAAGTTTCAGTGATAATGATCCATACTAATTCGCATTTTAATGAGAGCTCTCATCCTTTTATGAGATTTCTTAATATCCAAGAGATCTTCTTAAAGGGCTTTTCCGAGGGCAACAAAGGTTTAAAGGACATCTGTCAGCAGATTTGTCTCTATGACACTATCTGACCTTTTACATGTGCGCTTGGCAGCTGAAGACCTCTGTGTTGGTCCCATGTTCATATGTGCCCACGTTGCTGAGAAAAATTATGTTTAAATATGTAAAAATGAGCTTCTAGGAGCAATGGGGGTGTCGCTGTGACTCCTAGAGGCTCCTCTTTCTCTACAACTGACATGCCCTCTCCACTTCAATTGACAGGGTCAAGCGTGGTGATGTTTATATTGCCTGTTCCTGTTGGAGTAATTGCAGAGAGAGCAGAGCCTCTAGGTGTAATGGTAGCACCCCCATTGCTCCTAAAGGCTTATTTGCATGTATTAAAACATAATTTTTCTCATGCAGGTACATATGAACATGGGACCAACACACATGTCTTCAGCTGCCAAGCGCATATACAGCAGGTCAGACAGTGTCATAGGCACAAATCTACTGACAGCTACCTTTTAAAAATTAAGCAAAAAACATACTACTGTTCTACTGCTACTGTCTTTTCAATACTGCTTTTTCCTGGTCCTGGCTTGACATGATGGAAATGCCATGAAAGGCCAGTTCAGCCAATCAAGGGTTGCCGCCCCTCTGAGCGGAAATGGGTACTGCATCACTCACCCAGCTGGCCCCTCTGTTTCTGGCTTGTCCTCCTCTGGATGTCAGCCATGGGCCTGACCCTGGCATTCCACATGTTCTTCGTGCTACAGGCCATGGCCCCTTATTTCGATCTCTAAGCTGCGCATGTCTCCAACTCTTTAAGGGCCAGCACACGCACCCTAGTCTTCCAAAGCTAATGGCTGGTCAGTTCTGGGTACCTAAAGGAAATCTGTCACCAGGATAATCACTATTGAAGTAAAGCCACAGCCTAATAGCACTTAGTACCTTATTTCCAGATGTGCCTTTGTTTCAGCAATAGAAGTTTTCTATCTTCTTAAAATCCAGTTTATTTGGTATGCAAATGAGCCAGTAAGGTGCCCAGAGGGGCGTCACTCTTGCAGGAAGGAGCCCAGGCACACCTCCTACATCACATTCAAGCCATAACTCTGCCCCTTTTCCCTGCTCCCAGTATGAGGGTGGGTTTAGGCACTAGCCAGCATGCCTGGGCTCCTTCCTGCAGAGTGCCGCCCCTCTGGGCACCTTACTGGCTCATTTCCACACCAAATAAACTGCATTTTCAGAAGATAGAAAACATCTATTGCTGAAACAAAGGCACATGTAGAAATAAGGTACTAAGTGTTATTAGGCTATGGCTTTACTTCAATAGCAATTATCCTGGTGACAAATTTCCTTTAAGGCAGCTTCCCCTAGAGGAGGGTGCTTGAGCTTGTCTAACTTGCCAACTTGCATGTACTGACCTTTGACTAGTTTCACGGATTTGCACTTACCCTGCCCTCTGCCTGTTTCAAGTATTGCCTGATCCTTCTGTGCTTCGCACAAGTGTCTCTGACACCCACAGGTCGGCTGCCAACCACAACAGGACTATTTGAAGAGATAGCAGCCTGATAGTTCACTTGCAGTGAAGTCCAGATCCCTGTATAGAGCTTAAAGGGTGAATACCAGGGGATTGCCAGGATAACACCTTTGGGTCTAGCTCAAAGTCAATCCAGTTGGATGGCACTGGTGGTTCCACACCCACTGCTCGTAACATTGAGCAGGTCTTTCCCGGCATTTCTGGTATGTCTTGGAGCTGGGATCAGGAAGTGAGGAGCAGTGGGAACTGGAGCTGTGTCACAACACTGATGGAGAGATATCAGTGTGGGTGAACATGACTCATTTTTAAATTTTAACCCTTTGCAGCACTTTTTGATAAAATATTTCAGCAGAAAAACCCTTCAGTCTTTGTCTTTAGAAGGAAACATTGCAAAAGACAAAGCTGAAAAAGTCAGAGATATTTACTTTGAAGGAATTGGGAAAGAGAAGAATAATAGGATATTCCAATGCCCACGAGAAATCCCCAGTGCCGTGACTGCATTAGTTACCTACAAAAATCACAATCCAAGTCCTGTCATCTGCCAAATGCAGTGTTATTAGTAGAGGTTGTATATAGGGGAGCAGCAACTGAAGAGTACAAAGGCTTAGACACTGTCTCTTTCCATCACAGTATTGTTTGCGCAGAATAGGAAAGCCAATTGCAGGAAAGTCACTTCATCTGCCTGTAAGCCTTGAAAACTCATCTTTAAAGGGCACCTGTCAGCAGGATCAACTCTATGAAATAAGCCACATCATGTGTTAGGGTTGGTATTGCTGATTAAAATGATATGTCTTGTGAAAATCGGTTGCAGCATTCTTGAGAAAAAAAGACTTAGTATTCCTTATGCAAATCAGGACTTCTGTGAACAGAGGGGAGGGGCCTATCCCCTCAGGGCACCTCAGCTTTTCATTTTTTCAGTGCTGGCTCCACCCCTCAGTTCACTGAAGCCCTCATTTGCATGAAAAATAAAAGTCTCCTTTCTTGGGAACACTGCAACCAATTTTCGCAAGACAGGTATCATATTAAGGGTCCATTCAGACGTCTGCATAATGGGTCCACATCCATTACGTATATTTGCCCATTCATTTTCAATGGGGCCACAAAAGATGCGGACAGCACACTATGTGCTGTCCGCATCCGCACTTCCGGTCCGTGCCCCCACAAAATAATAGAACATGTCCTATTCTTGTCCGCAGCCATGGACAAGAAAAGGCATTTCTGTTATAGCGCTGGCCATGTGCAGTCCGCAAAATGCGAAACGCACTTGGCCGGTGCCCATGTTTTGCAGATCCGCAATTTGCGGACCGCAAAACACTTGCGGACGTCTGAATGGACCCTAATCGACCGGATCAATTCTACCAGGTAGTATGCCTCATTTAATAGGGTTGATCCTGCTGACAGGTGCCCTTTAAGTCCCTGTCTTTATACTTACATATAGAATTGGATGTCTCTCCGGAGTACAATATTTATTTAGCAATGTGCGTTGAAATGTACAGTAATTGTCTGTACTGAAATAGCTAATGAGCCAAACAACATAATGGAATCCTTAACTGGAAATATAATGGATATTGCAGGTGTTTAGCACAACCTCAAAACAAATATGCTCAATAGAAAAGCTTTTAGTTAATTGCATAGCACCTAAATACCTGGTAAAATCTCGGGCCACATCATTACATACATTATCCAAAATAAGTGGCTTCCACAGCTGAAAGTGATTTACAGCTTAGAAGGAAATGATCACCCATTTTGTTTCTTTTGTTTTAAATTTATATAGCTCCCGAATTTTGGGCTGATTCACTACTTCATATTTTTTAGGTGGTGGAGTTGTTTTTTTTGTAATATATAACTCCAAATCACCTGAATAGACAAATTAAAGGTGTTACCCCAGAATGATTCAAAATGGCCGTCCTAGGGCAGGACTGGTTGCCTCCACTTGCAGAGCTGCCTAGGGGGGTGAGGAGGAGGAGAGGCTTCACTACACACCACTGCATATAATACACATGGGTGAACATTCCTGTCAGGCTGCTCAGCCATGATGGTATATCATAGGCAGGACTGCATCATTAACATCTATTGTAAAGCAGTGTTATGTATAGTGAGGCCCCTTCACTTCCTAGGGAGCTCTACATGCGGTGAAACCATTGCTGCTCACATTCTAGGACAGATTACTGGTGGCCATTTTAAATTGAAATTAAATGGCACCAGCAGGCACTTGTGGCTATAGGTGTCCACGATGTGATACAGGTTCGATGTTTGAGTGGCCTGGAAGAGTTTTAGGTCATGGGTGTCTGAGCCATAGTCCCCACCTGCAGCACTGTCTGTTGAGCAGTGATTTTGCTGGTCACTCTGCTATCCAAGCTTTTGGAAGCACTGTTCCTGAAGTGAAAGTCTCACAGGAGAACTGAATATGGTCCCTTAGAATATGAGCTCTGGCATGTGCTTCCTACCTCCTGTCTGTCTGGACTTAAACTCATCTTCTTGGCAGGATGTAGGACCAGTCAACTCCCACCAAAAGGGAAAGAAATACACTGGTTAGCCCTGCTCCTGCCAACCATTGCCAAACATACCTTCCATGCTGATGTAAATGGCAGAAACACATAAAACACAATACATAATATAACAAGCAATTGCAGATACTCTTGGTTCAGAGGTACAGTACTGCAATTGACTTATTTTTGAGCTTCTGACTGGACAGTCACTTTCAACTTTCTTGCCAACCCTTTGAGCTCCAAGGTTCATGGAACATATTGCAAAGGACATGAATCTAAAAACCCCTCCGTACATTTCATTCTATCTTTAATTTAGATTAATTATAAAATAATAATTATATAATGGTAGAGTAACACACTGCCGAATGCTCCACAAGGACCTCTCTTATTGATTAAATACCTGTTCCAAAACGGGTCCTTCTGATGGCAGTTTTAGAAAATCCTGCCTGATAGCGACTCAACATTCATCATGTTTGAAACTATTCAAAATGCCTGCAAGGTCCAGATCTGACTGAAGTTGTGCCCCCAAGCAACACGGAATTTTATCTTATTAAAAATCTTTTGCTGGCATAAAATGAGATGAATAATTGAATTCTTCTTGAAGAGCCACATCTCAGGGCTGAAGGTATATATTAAAGCATGAATGGGAAACCTGTTTACTGATTTACTTCCATGCTGCTTTAAAGTCTGTATCAAATATAAGTAATCTGCCCCGAGGGGGCTGAATCTATAATGAGGTGGACTCTTCATACAGTTGAGTCTCGATAAATGTTTTCATAAATCACGTCTGTTCACATGAAAGAAGCTGAGATCTTACCAACGTCTTTGGTTATTCTATGGATTTTTTTCTTTGTTTTCAGACTCTGATGGGTTATGTTGAATAATTGAAAGCTGAGCTATAAAAGGCATATTTGTAGACCATCATGAACAAATCAGGACACCAAAGGCTTGCTAAAATTGCAAGTGTTTTTCGAGTTTGATAATTCACTTTCATGTTCATTTCATCTCCACTCAGGTTTGGAGAAATACAATAACATTCAGAGTAGGAAAATACTCTTTGAAAGGGAAAGCCGTGCATAATTATTTCCTGCATCCATCAGCTATTCCAAGATTAAAGAAGAACAGCTGGACTTAAAGGGGCTGTCCAAAGGTATACCGTATTTTTATGTTTATAATACGCACTTCAGGAAACAGTTACTTTGTATCAATGATATAAAATAACTTATCAATCAAAGCTCATATTTCTCCTAATGCCATTGGCTTTCCTATACCAAGCAAATCAATCATCCTTATACCGCAATAATGTATTAAAGACTAAGGGTGAATTCACACGACTGTAAGTGTTTTGCAGTCTGTAAATTCTTGTGCGTTCTGTATTTTGCGAACCACACATGGCCAGCACTATATAGAAAGTCCCTATTTTTGTCAATGATTTTGGACAATAATAGGACATGCTCTATATTTTTTGTGGGGCCATGGAGTGGAACAACAGATGCAGACAGCCCATGGTGCGCTGTCTGCATCTTTTGCGGCCCCATTGAAATGAATGGGTTGACACCCGTTCCGCATAATTGCAGAACAGATGCGGACCCTGAATTACAGTCCTGTGAATGCACCCTTAAACACAGCACTTTCTTATTAACCTTTTCAGCACAAACTTCTTTTACAACATACAGCAATCCTGATTGCTAACCCAATCTCACACAACACTAAAAAACTCCTCCAATTAGAATCAATGTGTAACCTTTCTTTGTTCCCTACTGCTAATTTTTAACCTAGCTACCACTGACAACTTATCCTAACATCCTCCCTTCACCTCTATCCCAAAATACAAATGACAGACAATAGACAAGTTTTACCAAAAGCCAGAAGTGCAGACTGACTTTTTACCCATAAGACAGGTATAGTCAACATACCTTACAATGGCAGCATTGTGTACAAGGAGACATACAGTACAGACCAAAAGTTTGGACACATCTTCTCATTCAAAGAGTTTTCTATATTTTCATGACTATGAAAATTGTAGATTCACACTGAAGGCATCAAAATTATGAATTAACACATGTGGAATTATATACTTAACAAAAAAAGTGTGAAACAACTGAAAATATGTCTTATATTCTAGGTTCTTCAAAGTAGCCACCTTTTGCTTTGATTACTGCTTTGCACATTCTTGGCATTCTCTTGATTAGCTACAAGAGGTAGTCACCTGAAATGGTATTCCAACAGTCTTGAAGGAGTTCCCAGAGATGCTTAGCACTTGTTGGCCCTTTTGCCTTCACTCTGCGGCCCAGCTCACCCCAAACCATCTCGATTGGGTTCAGGTCTGGTGACTGTGGAGGCCAGGTCATCTGGCGTAGCACCCCATCACTCTCCTTCTTGGTCAAATAGCCCTTACACAGCCTGGAGGTGTGTTTGGGGTCATTGTCCTGTTGATAAATTAATGATGGTCCAACTAAACGCAAACCGGATGGAATAGCATGCCGCTGCAAGATGCTGTGGTAGCCATGCTGGTTCAGTATGCCTTCAATTTTGAATAAATCCCAACAGTGTCACCAGCAAAGCACCCCCACACCATCACACCTCCTCCTCCATGCTTCACGGTGGGAACCAGGCATGTAGAGTCCATCTGTTCACCTTTTCTGCGTCGCACAAAGACACGGTGGTTGGAACCAAAGATCTCAAATTTGGACTCATCAGACCACAGCACAGATTTCCACTGGTCTAATGTCCATTCCTTGTGTTCTTTAGCCCAAACAAGTCTCTTCTGCTTGTTGCCTGTCCTTAGCAGTGGTTTCCTAGCAGCTATTTTACCATGAAGGCCTGCTGCACACAGTCTCCTCTTAACAGTTGTTGTAGAGATGTGTCTGCTGCTAGAACTCTGTGTGGCATTGACCTGGTCTCTAATCTGAGCTGCTGTTAACCTGCGATTTCTGAGGCTGGTGACTCGATGAACTTATCCTCCGCAGCAGAGGTGACTCTTGGTCTTCCTTTCCTGGGGCGGTCCTCATGTCAGCCAGTTTCTTTGTAGCGCTTGATGGTTTTTGAGACTGCACTTGGGGACACTTTCAAAGTTTTCCCAATTTTTCGGACTGACTGACCTTCATTTCTTAAAGTAATGATGGCCACTCGTTTTTCTTTACTTAGCTGCTTTTTTCTTGCCATAATACAAATTCTAACAGTCTATTCAGTAGGACTATCAGCTGTGTATCCACCTGACTTCTGCCCAACACAACTCATGGTCCCAACCCCATTTATAAGGCAAGAAATCCCACTTATTAAACCTGACAGGGCACACCTGTGAAGTGAAAACCATTTCAGGTGACTACCTCTTGAAGCTCATCAAGAGAATGCCAAGAGTGTGCAAAGCAGTTATCAAAGCAAAAGGTGGCTACTTTGAAGAACCTAGAATATAAGACATATTTTCAGTTGTTTCACACTTTTTTGTTAAGTATATAATTCCACATGTGTTAATTCATAGTTTTGATGCCTTCAGTGTGAATCTACAATTTTCATAGTCATGAAAATACAGAAAACTCTTTGAATGAGAAGGTGTGTCCAAACTTTTGGTCTGTACTGTACAAGACCAACTTATGAAAGCCAGAGATATGTGCTTTCTACACCCGTGCATCAAAATTGTGCAATGTGCCACACACAAATGTGTACTAGTTCATGGTCTATCGCAGGCCCTCTCGATAAGAAAAGGGCCTCCATAAACCAATTCCGGTCTCTCTGGGCCAAAAGGCTCCTGCAAGGGACAAGGACTAGGGCCATCCCACAGCTGAAGCTAGAGAAATGCCCGTCTTGCTCTGGCTTCCACCTGGCTGCCACCTCAGGTGATCGCCAAGAGCCAGAAGTCTACATCTAGCTTCTCTTCGGAGGGAGAAGCCAAGGGGTTTTGCAGGGGGTGAGGAACCAGTATGGCCACACACACCTACTATAGACCACAGGAAGGGTTAATCTAAAAGGGTGCCTCAACCTGAAGATCTTAGTGTCAAAACAAATATGTAAAGTGAACACACAATGAAACAAACAAAAAAAAAAATAGTGAATGTGTCCTGATTACAGCCCGGACATAAATTCTTCTTCTTTATGCCAGGCCAGAAAGACGGGTAAAGAATAGAGATGTGTGTGCTCAAAATGTGTGAAAGTGAAGTGCGTGCAAATGTGCCGTCACTCAGTGGGCCACCCCCAGTGAGATCAGGCACTCCAGGGTCACCACTCATGGGGCACTTCTGCACCTAGGGCTTTCAAGCACATCTTAGGCCCTGATTTTAATCCGGCAGTCTCTTGGCCACCTTACATAGGGCAAGCAACAAAATAGCCAGCTTTATTATATTAACATCTTCTTGATTTCATCATTATTCAAAATGTGTGATTGACACATAGCAAAGTCCATGTTTACAAAAGTCCAAATAACGGAGGCAGACAAGGCACAAGACTGTGCTACCATGATGTTTACACCTAGCATAGGGCTCACTGGTCCCAACCCATACTCCCTAGGGATGACCGTGTGGTTCTCTCTACGCCAAAAAGCACAGATGCAATGTAAATTAGCACTTTTGCTGAAAAACCAGACAGATTTTTCTAATTTCAATGTGTTTCCCAGAAGCCTGAGTTTAAGCAATTTAGTTTACATGACAAAACAGAAAAGAGAGGTTATTGTGTGTAATGCTAGGACAATAGAAAAATGAAAAATTTTATGCACACATACTAGAAATTGAGAGGCAAGTTACGGTACCTGGCATCCAAAAATTTTACCACTTTTGTCCCCCTAATGATTATCAGCATCATTAACAGGTCCCCCCAAGGCTTACTATAAGAAATGCTGCCACTGGGTTTATACATTATAAATTTTGTAGAGTTTATTTTTTTGGCATAAATGTCATGATAACTTTATTTACTGGGACAGGACAATTACATACATATACTTTTTAAAAAACTTTTACTATTTTTACTACTTTTGCGCAAAAATAACCCTTTGAAAAAAATGTTTTTTATGGCCAAATCCAAAGTTTCAATTTTTAATTTTATGGAGCTGTGTAAAGGCTTGATACTTGCTGGTTGACTTGTACTTTTTATTTGCATTATTCATATTGTTTTGTGGCAAATAAACAAAAAACAGCAATTCTAGCTCTTTTTTTTATGGAATTCACATTATGGGCTAAATCACATGATAATTCTGTAGTGCAGGTCGTTATGGAGGCGGAGATACCAAATAGGTGATTTTATTTTTGCATTTTTTTTCCACTGACCTCAGCATCTAAGGGGTTAAAGGGCCCAGATTGGTGCTCTTGCCAGTCCAGGCCTTTAGAGTAGGAGCTCGGCTCTCATGCAAGGTAAGCCTCTACTTTCCACTGCACAGGACCATGCAGCTCTTAGACTGGGCCGCTGTAATAAAGGCGGTGGCACAGCCTAAGGGTCTTTAGTGACCGCTATACTGTAAAAAGAAGTCTGGGTGGTCACTAAAAGGTTAAAGAGAGTCTGTCACTAGGAAATTTGCTGATAAACCAGGCACAATGTCTTGTAGGACTAGCTAAGCTAAATGTAATGATAGCCTACAGTTAGTGATCTGTTGCTTCATTCTGGAGAAAACGTACTGTTGATCCATATGCAAATGAGCAGTTGAGTGCACTAAGGGTGGGATCAAGCACCCTTGCTTCTCCTGCTTCCTCTGCCAACCCTTCCCTCTGCTACTTGATTGACAGGACAGGGCGAAATTACTATTCAGGAAGCTGGCCCTGTCAATCAAGAAGAAGAGGGAGGGGCTGGCAGAAGAAGCTGGAGGAGCAAGGGTGCACATAGTGACTTGGGTCCCGGAGTGCAATAATGA
Source organism: Rhinella marina (assembly GCA_900303285.1). Taxonomy (NCBI): domain Eukaryota; kingdom Metazoa; phylum Chordata; class Amphibia; order Anura; family Bufonidae; genus Rhinella; species Rhinella marina. The sequence goes on from ONZH01001001.1 coordinate 37,220, forward strand.
AAGCAAGACCCCAAACTTAAAGTTAAGGAATGCAGAAAGCTCCCCCTAGTGGCATCCAGTATAATAGTACTATGGAGAGCAGGAGAAGCAATTTATAGTGGGTTCAATGTCCCAAAAAATAATTTTTATCTTGTAGTTAAATACCCTATAGGCAATCAAAGAGGAAGGTCAGTGCAATGTTTTTCTGGCTTTTTCTAAATTAAAAAAACAAAAAAAAAAAACAAAAACAAAACACAAGTGCTGATATAGAAAATTTACCCAACAAGAGTACACTTGAGTGACAGACCACATTGTAATCCAGACCATACTTCAGTATAGATGAGCTCCTATAGCAGAATATCATTGAGGTTTTTCTATAACAGATTTCCAGACAGCACCAGCAAAGAGATTTTAGCTCTGGAGCTTACAAAGCTGTAAATGCAGCGCTGGAAGACATACAGGCTGTAACTCAAGATCAGTACAAGACTAGTAGTGTTATTTTTTGTTTGGTACATACATCCTGGGTTTGGGTGTTCCAGGACGTTTTTTTTGCACCAATTATCTTCCATAAGCCCAGTGTGAGCCCCTCCCGCAGTTTGTTTTTATAGTAGTGTTAGGGGTTGTTCACATATCAGTTATTTGATCAAGTTATTTCCATCAGTTATTGTGAGCCAAAGCCAGGTGCGGGTCAAAAACACCAAACAGGTGGAGATCTTTTCATTACACCTGATCTCTGTTTAGTGTCCACTCCTGGATTTTGGCTGACAATAACTGATGGAAATAACTGATCAAATAACTGATATGTGAACAACCCCTAATTTGTATGTAGAAAATTATTTTTTACTTAGACTAACTCCATTTGTCACTTTTTTTAATAAACACAGGAGACCTGCGATTACCTCCATTGTCCTTGAGATGCAGCGCGATCTTTGTGTCATCTGAAAAGAAAAACAAAATAATCAGTTTTCTCAATAGTTTCTGAAAATATAATTCAAAGCTGGCTACCAATATGGCCACACGGTTACAAAAATGGGCACCTCACCTGAATAGAAAATACAATTTCTAAAAACCAAAATTATCAAACGTTGTCTAAGGCTCTGACTTTTGATTTACTGATATGTGGACAATATTAGATTTTCAGTGGGGATCCTTTTAAAGGGGTTGTCTCATGAAGGCAACTCTTTTAAAAATAAGAAATCAATATGGTGATCATCTGAGCAACTCTAGGAATTGCCCTCTTCCACATCGCATCCTTATATGCAAGTCATTCAGATGATCGGCTGCCCATGTAGTGCATGGCCACACCAGGTTCAGCAGAGCAAAACCCCTTCTTACAGACCAGCCCTCCATTCTGGTAAAGAAAAGAGGACCCCCCACTACCTCCTCTGACTTACCCTCTGTAGGAATGCTGCTTGGTAAATGAGATGTTGTTAATCTTGACGTTGTTGTATAATGTCTGGATGTTGTTACTTGTGTTCTGCTGGTGGTGTGACGTGGGGCTGTGGTGGTCACTAAGAAGTCTTCACAGATCTTCTCTTTGGACTATATAGGGTGAAATAGAACATTAGAAAACAAAATTATGATTGAATCCTTACAGAAAATGAGTTTTGTCAACTTCCATAAAAATACATTATAATATTATCTCTACTTATTCTCACATATTCGAAATTCAATTTAGAATATCAATTTTATGGTAAAAACACTGAATTCCTGAAATAAGCAATCCTGTAGAAATCTTGCAGGAAAGAAAGGTTTTTGATTTGTTTATCATCTACCATTTTGGTGAGACAGACAGGGCTTAGAAATTGGGAGATGCTTGAGGCTATTCGTGCTCTTTTGCAGTTGGAGCAGTGGAGGGAGGCTAGCTGCAGCCAGTTGTCTTACAGCCAGGGACACATTTGAGAAAAAATTACTATACAGAAACACAATGAGAAGATTTCTTTTTATATTTCTCAGTTTGAAATACAGTAAAAGAAAGCTAGATATGTGTTATCTGATTTTAACTGGCAGATTAAATTTTTAGTGACACATTTCCATTAAAGGGAGTCTGTCACCTCATTTTCACCAATATAACTAAGAGCACTGCCCCACAGAAGATTGCAGACACATCCCAGATATACCTGTGTACACTGTGTGTCTGTATTACATGTCCAGGAAAAGCACTTTTATTCTGCTGAAAAACAGCTCTCAAGTGCCCAGCTGAATGTGAAAGTAAAAACGGCTTTCACTCCCGACTTGATTTCTAACAGTTATATCTTCTGATATACTAGATATAATACTGTGATTCTGGTATCATTTGAAAGCTTGGAATGCCAGCTTTTAAAGAAGGCAATTTTTCTATCTGTTACCAATCCCAAGATATGAGCAGCTAAAGCAGCCCTCCCCTCTTCAGTCTGGTTTGCTTTGGGCACTTGCAGCAGCAGAGCTGGGCACTTGGGAGCTGTTTTCCAGAAGATTAAAAGTGCTTTTCCTGGACATGGAATATAGACACATAGTGCACACAGATATGCTTGAATGTGTCTGCAATCTTTTGTGGGGCAGTGCTCTTAGTTATATTGGTGAGGAATAGATGACGGACTCCCTTTAAAGAACAGGGAACAGAGAAGTCTGATTTCGGGTTTGTGAAAATCTATCATGTCATGGAAAAAAGAGATTTCTGAGGACCTCAGAAGATGAGTTATTGATGCTCATCAGGCTAGGTTACAAAACCATCTCTAAAGAGTTTCGACCAATCCACAGGCAGATAGATTGCGTACAAATAGAGAAAATTCAAGACCATTATTACCCTCCCCAGAAGTGGTTGACCAACAAAGATCACACAAAGAGCAAAGCATGTAATAGTCTGCGAGGTCACAAAAGTAACCTTAAAGAAGAACTCCAGACAAAAATTTTATTCCATGTCCTGCTAGAAATGTACATAATGTAATCTGTAGTGAATGTCATTTTCTTACCAGTGTCTGAATTTTTGACTTATATCATCCTGAAGTTTCTTATCTGTGTCATGTGACCAACAATTAGACCCACCAACTCACACATAGACTTATGTGTGGACAGGAAGTCTAATTCTTTATGTATTCCAATGAGACTGAAAGTGAGGCTCCCATAGGAATGAATAGAGCAGTTACTGGCTTTCTGTCCTGGGTCAGTTGGAGGTCAGGGAGTTGGTCACATGACCTAGCTACAATAAGGAGAGCGGTTTTTACTCACAGAAACAGTCACTGATAAGAAAATGACAATCACTACAGATTATATCATGCACCTTTCTAACAGGTCAGAGAATAAAAATTTTTTGCAGGAGTTCTTCTTTAAGCAAATAAAGGTCTTTCTCACATTAACCAGTGTTAATGTCCATGAATCTGCCATCAGGGGGACACTGAACAACAATGAAGTACATAGCAGAATTGCAAGGAGAAAGCCGTTGCTGTCTAAAAAGAGGACTGCAACCTGTCTGGATAAGCCAGAAGTCTATTGAAACAGTTTTGTGGATGAATGAGATCAAAATAGAACTATTTGGTTTAAATGAGAAGCATTATGTTTGGAGAAAGACCTTCATTCCAGCATAAAAATTTAATCTCATCTGTGAAACACAGTGGTGGTATTATTATGGTCTGGGCCCTTTTTGCGGCATCTGGGCCAGGACAGCTTGCCATCATTGATGGAACAATAAATTCAGAATTATACCAGAACATTCTAAAGAAAAATGTCCAGACATCTGTCCGTGAGCTGAATCTCAGGAGAACATGGATCATGCAGCAAGACAATGACCCTAAGCACACAAGTCGTTCTAGCAAAGAATGGTTAAAGATAAATGAACCTAAAGTTTTGGAATGGTCAAAATCAAAGTGCTGACCTTAATCCAATATGTTGTGGAAGAACCTGAAGTGAGCAGTTCAGGAGGAAACCAACCACCATAACAGAGTAGAAGCTGATTTGTACAGATAAATGGGTTAAACTGTAAGTGTTTAGTTGCAGTTATTGCTGCCCAAGAGGATCACACTACATACTGAAAGCAAACCGGAGGCGTTATCCCACCAGCTTATCTCGCTAACTTAGGCCTCTTTCACACGAACAATGTGTTTTGCGGTCCGTGTGACATCCGTGTGCATTCCGTATTTTGGGGAAGGGAACAGCTGGCAGACAAGGACAAGAATAGGACATGTTCTATTTTTTTTTGCAGGCTATGGAACGGACATACGGATGCGGACAGCACACTGTGTGCTGTCCGCATTTTTTGCGGACTCATAGTGTCACGCTCTGGTGTGCGTAAGAGGGAAGGGAAAAGGACCAAACAAGGGAAATGGTCACCTCCTGCAGGAAACCCTGAAACTAGGTCCTGACTGACTACCAGTATGAACAGGCCTTAGTGTTAGGAGAGTTCATACACAGGAATCTAATAACACCTGACCCTATAGAACCCTGCAACTAGTGACAGGGGAAGGAGTCAACCCGTTCCTCCAAATGGACGGACGAACAGGAGACTCCAGAAGGCAAAACCACAACAGGGAAAAGTAGGATAAACACAATAGGGAAAATTACACTTATCTTAATGCAGAAATTGCAGCAACCGGATCTCAGCCAAGAACCACACCACACACAACAATGTCAGCAGAAAGTATAAACAGCAAGGGAAACTGGGAGAGGAAGGGATAAATAGGGGAAAGACAATCACCACATCCGCAACAGCTGAGGGGAAGGGGTGTGGTAAACAGCAACCAAACCAAGAGGAAAACATGTCAAATTATGTCACTTTTGAAAGTCTAGCCGATCGCCTGCAACCTGATGCAGGTATGTTCGTGACGCAAAGAAGTGAATGGGTACGCATTTTATCAGCAAAAAATGTGGATTGTAGCCCGCAAAAAAAACGTTTGCGTGAACGAGGCCTTAGTTTAATTATCTGCAAAGCTTCTAAAGCTGAAAGGTGGTGTTGAGTTACACTGCTGGGATGGCGCACTGTCCCACTGATTCTGGTGCTGGATACATCTGTAACTTTGGCACTCAAAGATATATGATATTGGATCATTTTCCTTAATAAATAAATGGCCAAGTCTAATATTTTTGACTCAGTAGTTTGATTAGGTTATCTTTATCTACTTTAAAGGGGTACTCCGGGAACTAAGAAAATAAAATTACTGAAAATACTTAAATATTACTTTATTATAAATACATTTCCAAATAACTTTCATTAATTATAATGGCTCACATTGTCTAGGGAGCAATCATCAGGGAAAAAAATGGCCATCGTCTTATTAGTACACACAAAACCTGTCCTAATCACACAGCAGTACAAGTTACTTCACAACACTGAGGTAAGGAGCTGCCTCATCGTCCTCTCCTACTTGTAAGGGATTACAGTCCTGAATACAGTTTAGTATGATCTCCAGCTGAATCTCTGTAGGAATGGAGTTCATGAGGAGACATGAAGTACAGAGAGTAGGTGGGGTGTGGTAATGAGCAGCAGCACTTGTATGCAGTCTCCATTACCACAGTCTATCCTGTCCGACCCCTTCGTACATTATGTCTCCTCATGAACTCCATTCGCACAGAGATTCAGCTGAAGATCTTATCAGCTGTATTCAGGATCATAATCCCTGACAAGCAGGAGAGGAGGATGAGGCAGCTCTTTACTTCAGTGCTCTGAAGTAACCTGTACTGCTGTGAGATTAGGACAGTTTCTGTGTGTACTAATAGGACAGCGGCCATTTTATTTCTCCTAATGATTGTTCTCCAGACAAAACGAGCCATTATAACTAATGAAAGGTATCTGGGAATGTATTTATACTAAAGTAATATTTAAGTATTTTCATTTTCTTAATTCCCGGAGAATCCCTTTTAAAATCTCTTCTAGTTTTAGGTCAAATTTTTGCAGAAATATAGAAAATTCTGAAGGGATCATAAATTTTCAAGCACCAGTGTATTGAATACAGGAAATATATAGTGAATTAACTAACTCATTACTTATCACGTAAGCAGAGACAATAATGGAAAAAAGCAAATGTAATTCTTAACTTTGAATTGACAAATGAATTGATACGTGTATAATTTATGGATAATGCCATTATGAAGCCTAATTATACAAGGTTACAATGTTACATTATCGTGTTCCGCACTGTACTTCCATTATGATTCCATTAGTTTTGAGCCATCTAAAGTGCTCACTTTAAGCCTCCTGTATGGAGCACTGGGTCATATATGAATGCTTTTTAGTCTGAAGAAAAAAAAAAGACATGAAGCCTGTCCGGAATACAAAATGCGTTCACTGCGTAAACTTACAACCTGTTATGGAGAGCCAAGAAATCATTAATTTGTTCTCCGGCAGTTCTAGTGCCCCCTATTTTATGTAAGTCACAACAAGAGATAATTGTTCTTATTGCAATTTAAAGAAGTAAAGAATTGGATTTAAAGGTCCTTAAAGGGACGTGGTGCGAGAAGGTTACTTTGTACGGTATTTACATACCATACTATATTGTACACTATTTATAAAGCGCCAATAAACTGTACCGCACCTTGCCTAGTAATGTGTACTAGACTCTAGTGAGCCTCAAAATCTAATTTTCCTATCTCAGAAGGCACCAGCAGAAGATATGTAAACCTCATATTTGACATCGTAGATATGATGTTTAAAGGGGTTTTCCGGGGTCCTGATATTTAAGACCTGTCCCCAGGATTGCTTATCAATAACTGATCCGTGGGGGACGACATCCAGCACCTCCACCCGATCAGTTGTCTCTTGCAGCCTCCGACACCAGAGCAAGCACTTCTAACAGAGCAAGAAGCACAGCGCCAATCAAAGTGTAGTAGCCATGAAGCATTACTGCATTTCTGTTTCTTACTCACTGCCTTCTTGGAGCCATAACATTTTTATTTTTCCATTCACATAGCCATAGCTGTACGAGGGATTATTTTTTGCAGGACAAATTGTACTTTCTAATGGTGACATTTGCTGTAGCATACAATGTACTGAGAAGCTGCAAAAAAATTCCAAATGAGGTGGAATTAGAAAAAAAATGCAACTCCTCCAGGGTTTTGATTTTACAGCATTCCCTATGTGTCAAAACTGACCCATGCCCTTCGTTCTCCAGGTCAGTACGATTACGGTGATTCTACATTTATATAGCTTTTCTTGCATTTTTATACTCAAAAAAAAAAAAAAAAACAACTTTGGAAAAAAAAATGTTTTCTTTGCATCGCCATATTCTGACCCCCATAACTTTTTTGTGGGATGCCTCTACATTTCATTGATACAATTTTTGGGTGTGAATTAATATTTTATCACTTTTTATTCAATTTTTCGACAGAGGGGAAGCTATGCAAAACAAACAAACGGTGAATTGGCCATTTTCTTTTCCATTACACAGTTTGGAATTTATATTTTTATATTTTAATAGAATAGGCGTTTTGGGACACAGCAGTGCCTATGATGTCTATTTAATTATTGTTATTTTAATTGGGGTGATTTGAACTTTTATATATTTTGTAATTTATTTTATTTTTTTTTGCCTTTTTAAACATTGTAGCTGGAAGTTTGCTGTGTTCACTACGTTCCTTCTTAGCGGCTCCATCTCTAAAGACCTGACTGCCACTGAACATTTATGACGCTGGTTGGAAAGGAGTTACGTAAGGTTACTTATATATTATACATGATTAAAGGGAGTCTTTCACCTGTTTTTTACCTATATAACTAACAGCAGTGCTCCACAGAAGATTGCAGACACATCTCAGACATACCTGTGTGCACTGTGTGTCTGTATTACATGTCACATCCCAGACATACCTGTGTGCACTGTGTGTGTATTATATGTCACATCCCAGACATACCTGTGTGCACTGTGTGTCTGTATTACATGTCACATCCCAGACATACCTGTGTGCACTGTGTTTCTGTATTATATGTCACATCCCAGACATACCTGTGTGCACTGTGTGTCTGTATTACATGTCACATCCTAGACATACCTGTGTGCACTGTGTGTCTGTATTACATGTCACATCCCAGACATACCTGTGTGCAGTGTCTGTCTGTATTACCTGTCACATCCCAGACATACCTTTGTGCATTATGTGTCTGTATTATATGTCACATCCCAGACATACCTGTGTGCACTGTGTGTCTGTATTAGATGTCACATCCTAGACATACCTGTGTGCACTGTGTGTCTGTATTACATGTCACATCCCAGACATACCTGTGTGCACTGTGTGTCTGTATTACATGTCACATCCCAGACATACCTCTGTGCACTGTGTGTCTGTATTACATGTCACATCCCAGACATACCTGTGTGCACTGTGTGTGTATTACATGTCACATCCCAGACATACCTGTGTGCACTGTGTGTCTGTATTACATGTCACATCCCAGACATACCTGTGTGCACTGTGTGTCTGTATTACATGTCACATCCCAGACATACCTGTGTGCATTGTGTGTCTGTATTATATGTCACATCCCAGACATACCTGTGTGCACTGTGTGTCTGTATTACATGTCACATCCCAGACATACCTGTGTGCACTGTGTGTCTGTATTACATGTCACATCCCAGACATACCTGTGTGCACTGTGTGTCTGTATTACATGTCACATCCCAGACATACCTGTGTGCACTGTGTGTGTATTACATGTCACATCCCAGACATACCTGTGTGCACTGTGTGTCTGTATTACATGTCACATCCCAGACATACCTCTGTGCACTGTGTGTCTGTATTACATGTCACATCCCAGACATACCTGTGTGCACTGTGTGTCTGTATTACATGTCACATCCCAGACATACCTGTGTGCACTGTGTGTCTGTATTACATGTTCAGGAATAGCACTTTTATTCTGCTGGAAAACTGCTCCCAGCTGAAAGTGAAACTAAAAGCAGCTTTTTCTCCCGACTCAATTTCTAACAGCTATAATGCTGTGTATCATCTGAAAGATTGGAGTGCCAGCTTTCATAGAAGGTCGGAACCATTTTTCTATCTGCTACCAATCCTGAGATATGAGCAGCTAAAGCAGCCCTCCCCTCTTCAGTGTGGTTTGCTTTGGGCACTAGCAGCAGCAGAGCTGGGCACTTGGGAGCCGTTTTTCAGCAGAATAAAAGAGCTTTTCCTGGACATGTAATAAAGACACAAAGTGCACACAGGTGTGTCTGGGATATGACATGTAATACAGACACACAGTGCACACAGGTATGTCTGGGATGTGCACACAGGTGTGTCTGGGATGTGACATGTAATACAGACACACAGTGCACACAGGTATGTCTGGGATGTGTCTGCAATCTTCTGTGGTGCAGAGCTCTTAGTTATATAGGTGAAAAACAGGTGAAAGACTCCATTAACATAACACCAATATATTAAATCTAGTAATGTGGTTATGCCTATTGGCCCTTGTCCTCAGCAGGACTCAATATAATACACTTAGTAGGGATTAATTATTCCCATCACAACTGATTTACAGTTATGCATTCCCAGAGGTTATAAACTGTAAGGCCTCTTTCACACGTCAGTGAATTACAGACGTGTGCTTTCCATGATCTCCACGGACTGGTCACGTATCCATTCACTATAAGGTGTGTATTCACACGTCGGTGGTTTTTCATTAACTGTGGATCAGTGGTGACACCATGGAAGCATACCCTTTTTTGTCTGTCATTACGGGTTCCCCACTCATTTTATCGTCTATAGGTCTGTGAAAAACACTACATGGATTCTTTCCATGGTTGGTCTGTGCTTTTCACAGATCATTGCTAGGAGATGATCAGGAAATTAATGTTTCCATATTGTATAACCTTCCTTTATCCATGGAATATTCCCACTTATTTCCCATGGTTACAGTATGGTTTCTTGTTCCCTGATGGTATATGGCACCCGTTCCCTTCCCTTCTTACTTGTGTTTCATGTGAAACACTTAGAAATGTACGTTCAGTGATAGGCTTGTGAATTCCATATTTATCTTGTTGTGGACTATAAGGATATTCAGGTTCAACAAAACTTCCTTCTATAATAACATGTGGGGTCATTTATCAAACTGGTGTAAAGTAGAACTGGCTTAGTTGCCCATAGCAACCAATCAGATTCCACCTTTCATTTTTCACAGCTCCTTTGGAAAATGAAAGGTGGAATCTGATTGGTTGCTAGGGGCAACTAAGCCAGTTGTACCTTACACCAGTTTCATAAATTACCCCAATGATCTCTATAACAGTATGTTTTATTAGAGTAAAGAATTCCATAGTATTTGAGAGTAGGACCAAGCTGAAACCCTAAAGCTTAGCCTACATATGGCACACGTCTAAAACCAAATACTGCCATGGCTATAGAACATTACTTTTTTCATTAGTACCTCTTCAGGGCAGCCATTTTCAACCCAGTCTTGCCGATGGCGATCAAAACCACTGGAACATCTAAAAAACAAGAACAAAAAAATGAAAATGTGAAAAAAATGTAACAAGCATAACTCTATAACTGGTAATAGAAATGCACTTCTAATACTTTATGTACTGTATGAATATACAGTATTTATCCTGGGAAATTAAAGGGATTATCCCATGATTAATGTATAAAATGAATATCAGACATTATATAGTACATGACAATCTCTTTCTAACAAAGCTAAAACCAGCCCTGTACCTCACATGGATCCAGAGAGCTCCTCATTCATTGCTCTGCTAGATTTATATCGTGCTTGAGGCTCAAGGGGAGTGTCATTTCTGCTGCAGCTCAGGAGGCATGTCTCAGCTCTGCCTATCACAGCTCAGGAGGCAGGTGAAGGATGAAACTGAGCATGTGCGGCCTTCTCAGTGAGCAGGACAAAGAAATATGAAAAACAACAAACAGCAGGTGGCGCTATACAGATACATTTTATTGAATAACTCAGTGGCTATACTAAATTTTTAATTATATGCAATTACAAAAGTATTCAGCTTCAGGTGCTGGTTTGAAAATTGTAGAATATTTTTTGTGGGACAACACCTTTATAGTGTTTCACTGTACGGCGGCGGCCTCAGGAAGCGCACGGCGTCATAGCAACCAATGACGCTTGCGCTCCCGTCCTCTGGGGCAGCACAGGCCGGGCTTTCACGGCCCGTATACGGTCGTAACACAGTCGTCTGAATGGGGCCTAAGTGTGAACAGAGCCTTAGCAGCGATATCAAATACAGTCAATAGTGGCGCTGTTTCAGGAAAAAAAAATAACAAAAACTTTAATTTCAACATTGACTGAAACATACAATGGCCCTGACAATCTACTGATAGAGAGGAATCTTTAATGCAGCTATCCGGCAATATCGATCTGTCTAGTGAGTACCTAATTTACATCCTCACCTACCTTATTATATATATTGTATGTTCAAAAAATTCATACAAAATGTAGCGATTGTCTGCATTGTATCTCTTTAGTGCCACAATTCTTCTCCTAATTACTAACACCTCCCAGTAGAAAAGTTACAATAAAAAGCTATTTCCATTGTGTGCAGTTTTAATGTTTCTCTTAGCAATCCGCAATTCAGAGCTTGAGTGGTTCCGGACGTTCCACAAGTGTTAAGTCCATCATCTCACCGCTTTTTGTTATACGCCACACTTTAACCAGCAATTCTGAACCATTGTGTCTGGACAAGTGTTTCTCTTAGGATTCAAACTGAGAGGAAATTAATTCCTGGTAGCTACATGGTTCGAGAGTCTGTTCTTAGAAACACACATTGTTCAATCCATAGTACAAACACTTGGCTTTCCTAAAGAAGACGCTCGGCGGCAGATAAACATATTCAATCACCATTTTATTGATACGCTGAAATCTCACGCCCGTAAATGAGTGTGAAGTGCTGAACTATATATACTCTTAACCCCTTCGCGCCCGGAGCTTTTTTCGGTTCTGCATTTTCGTTTTGCACTCCCTGCCTTCAAACAGCCATAACTCTTTTATTTTTCTGTTCACATAGCTGTATGAGGGCTTGTTTTTTGCGGGACAAGTTGTACTTTCCAACGCCACCATTTAATATTGCATACGGTGTAGTGGGAAGCGGGAAAAAAATTCCAAAACCGGGTGAAATTGCAAAGAAAACGCTATTCCGCTACAGTTCTACGGGTTTCTTATTTACAGCGTTCGATGTGCATTAAAACTGATCCATTACTTTCATTCTACTGGTCAGTACGAATCCGGCAATACCTAATATGTATAGTTTTTCCTGCGTTTTCATAGTGATAAAATAATTAGAAAGTTGCCCTTTTTTTTTTTTTTTTTTTTCCTTGTCAAATCTTGACCCCTATAACTTTTTGGTATTTATGTGTACAGAGCTGTATGGGGGCTCATTTTTTGCGGGACGATCTGAAGTTTTTATTGATACCATTCTGGGGTGTGTATGACTTTTTGATCACTTTTTATTTAATTTTTTTTTAGAAAAAAAAAGCGACAAAAAACGGCAAATCGCCATTTGGACGCTTTTTTCCGCCACACAATTCGCCGTATTGGAATTTTTTTTTTTATATTTTAAAAGTACGGGGCGTTTTCGGTCACGGTGATACCCATGATGTCTATATTTATTGTTATTTAGGTATTTATTTTTTACTTATACGGAAAGGGGGGTGATTTGAACTTTTACATCTTTTTTATTTTTTATATATTTTTTAACATTTTTTTTATTTTTTTTTTACTATTAGGAAAGCTCAAATATGGGCTTATAAATTGTGGCTTTTTTTTTTCTTTATGAGCAATTCTGGGTTTTATAGACTCAGAAATCCATCAATTGCTCATTTCTTATCCTGGCCTGCCATCTAGTGGCCAGAATAAGAATTGCACTTTGAAAACTGTAATCCTCACCGGCGAGGATTACAGTTTTCATATGGTGTACAGACACCCCGATTGGCCACACGGGGTGTCTGTACACCACCCGGAAGCGAACGCTTCCGGGTTTAGACGCAACTAGATGCCGTGATCACGTGTGATCACGGCATCTAGTCACCCCGGAAGACACCGCAGATGGCGGTAAGTAGCGGCAAGTCTCTGCTGTTAGAAACAGCAGAGACTTGCCGGCCATGACGCCCGCCGCACCCGCGAGCGGGCGCCATGTGCCCGCATCACCCCAGCGCCGTACATGTACGGCGCTGGTCGCGAAGGGGTTAAAGGGAGTCTGTCACCTCATTTTCACCTATATAACTAACAGCAGTGCCCCACAGACGATTGCATACACATCCCAGACAATCCTGTGTGCACTGTGTGTCTGTATTACATGTCAAATCCCAGACATACCTGTGTGCACTGTGTGTCTGTATTACATGTCACATCCCAGACATACCTGTGTGCACTGTGTGTGTGTATTACATGTCAAATCCCAGACATACCTGTGTGCACTGTGTGTGTATTACATGTCACATCCCAGACATACCTGTGTGCACTGTGTATGTATTACATGTCACATCCCAGACATACCTGTGTGCACTGTGTGTGTGTATTATATGTCACATCCCAGACATACCTGTGTGCACTGTGTGTCTGTATTCCTCGTTCAGAAAAAGCATTTTTATTCTGCAGGAAAACAGCTCCAAAGTGCCCGGCTCTGCTGCTGCTGCAAACCAGACTGGAGGGGGAGGGCAGCTTTAGCTGCTCATATCTTGGGATTAGTAGCAGATAGAAAAATGGTTTACAGCATTATGTCCAATATATCAGAAGATATAGCTGTTAGAAATCGAGTCAGGAGAGAAAGCTGTTTTTAGTTTCACTTTCAGCCGGGCACTTGGGAGCTGTTTTCCTGCAGAATAAAAGTGCTTTTTCTGGACATGTAATACAGACACACAGTGCACACAGGTATGTGTATGCTATTTCCTGTGGGGCAGTGCTGTTAGTTATATAGGTGAAAATGAGGTGACTGACTCCCTTTAAGACGTCCATAGCTGCTAATGACGGGAATGGTGCAAGCGAATATCTCCCAGAGCGCAATAAGGATAATTACGAAGGGACACAGTCATGTTGTAGCAGCTGCTGCAAACCCTCTGGAAGTATGGAGGAGTCAGTGCAGCAGTCAGCTTTTATCAGTCTAAGGCCTCATGCACACGACAGGTGTTTTTTGCGACTCGGATGCGGACCCAATCATTTCAATGGGGCCGCAACAGATTTCTCCGTTCCGTGTCCTATTCTTGTCCATTTTGCGGACTAGAATATTTCGATAATGGCCCGTCCATTCTGTTCCGCAAATTGCGGACCACAAAACATGGCACAATTGTGTACATGTAGCCTAACATAGCTTTCTGAACATTGATTTATGTGATGCAGCTTGAGAAAATAAACATTTCTTAGGAACATATGGAGGCGCTACTACACAAAGGTTGACCTACCATTTACTAAAGCTGCTATGAGGCTAATGGAGAGTGTACACTAAGTACAGGTTGGTCTCCAGTAGATTATAGAGAGGGCGTAGGGGGCCAGATCAAAAGATAAAAATTAGGCTCCCTGGGGGGTGTACCTGCACAGTCTAACTCTATCCAATCAGTGCTGCCATTTTCAGACTGTGCAGGTACATACGCACAACTGGTTACCACCCCTCTGTACACTTACTGCCGACTGCTAGCAATTCATTCATAACTTCTAGTAGAAATAATAAAGGAATGGCATAAGAATAGATGCTCCAGAATTGTTATTACATGGGGAATGCATGGAGCTATTAAAACAGGCATGTCAGGAGCGGTGAAAGGTCCCTTTTAAAGATTAGGAACTACTTTGATTTATATTTTTATTTTATTTTTGCATTGTACTTTTTTATGCAAATACGTTTTTTTTCCCAGATGGTCGCTCTTACAAATATTTTCACATACATGTCCTGTCCTTTTCAAAGTTAAAGAAGAACTCCCGCAAAAATTTTTATTCTCTGACCTGTTAGAAAGGTGCATGATGTAATCTGTAGTGAATGTCATTTTCTTATCAGAGGCTGAAATTGAGTTTCCACTCTCTTCTTATTGTAGCTGTGTCATGTGACCAACTCCCTGACCTCGAACTGACCCAGGACAGCAAGCCAGTCACTGCTCTATTCATTACTATGAGAATGAAAGTGAGGCTCCCATAGGAATGCATAGAGAATTAGACTTCCTGTCCACACATAAGGTGCTGCGTGAGTTGGTGGGTCTAATTCCTAGTCACATGATACAGATAAGAAACTTCAGGATGATATAACTCAAAAATTCAGCTACTGGTAAGAAAATGACATTCACTACAGATTACATCATGTACATTTCTAGCAGGACATGGAATACATTTTTTTTCTTCTTTAAGTCTAACAGGTAATTTGTCTACCGACCCTCCCCGAATAGCTTTCTAAGCTGTTTGATGATGATATCAAAGTTAAGACATTTTGGGGTACATACAACTTTTTAATTGGTTCCTTGGGAGGCACGGTGAACAAAAAGCACAATTCTAGAATTGTTTTTATTTATATTTTCAGCATTCACTGTATGGGTTAAATCCTGTAATCATTTAATAGTTTATCGATGCTACAATACCAATTGTGTGTACATTTTTCATATTCATTTTTGACATTTTTAATGGAGATGAGGTTCTTTGTATTTTTTCAATTTTTAATATCTGTAAATATTTTAACTTTTTTTAAAGCCCCACTAGGGAAGGTCTATTGCACTGATCCCTAATACTGCAATACTTATATATTGCAAAAATTATACCCAAAAATTATACCTGTGGGTTTTTATACTGACAGAAAGCCTTTTAGACTCTGTTTCGGCAGTGCTTATAGGCTTACATAGATGCAGATTGATAGGTCTCTGGCTGTCATAGCATTAAATTGGCAGCTCATGTTGAGGTGGCCTGAGGGGGGTCAGTTAGACAGCAAAACCTCTTAGATACCACAGTCGCTATTGACTATGACATCTAAGGGGTTAAATAGCTACAGTAGGAGTTATCTGTAATCTGTTGCAGTGAGACCCTGGTTGTGTTAAGACAGAACTAGTCATGTGAGTACATCTCCTGTGCAACAGAATGACGCGGCATTGTGCAGGAAATATATCTCACAGTTAATATTTATGTACATTATTTTGCATTAAGGGGTTAAATTTCACTAATGGGGTATGTGAAAATACATAGGTTACTAAACCAGACAACTCCATTAAGAATAAACAATCCGCTAGTCTCAATTCACTGTAAAATTCAGAAATGAAGCCTTTATCATAATCTATCAAAAGCAGAGAAAAGTTATTGCCAAAAAAGTGTTAAGAGAACCTGCAGAGTGTGAAAACGGAGAGCATGTCCCCTGGAAACAACAGAATTATTATGGATGCGTGCACTATTTCTACCCTGTGAAGTCCTGGTAACAGGAGTACGACTGTCACTTTGATAAATGCACAAAATTAATTTTAGAAGAGTTTTCAAGATATGGGTCAGGTTCACTGACCGGATTGTTGTATGAATTTTCTCC
Organism: Rhinella marina; assembly: GCA_900303285.1. Classification (NCBI taxonomy): domain Eukaryota; kingdom Metazoa; phylum Chordata; class Amphibia; order Anura; family Bufonidae; genus Rhinella; species Rhinella marina. The sequence goes on from ONZH01001001.1 coordinate 53,596, forward strand.
TCTCATATCTCATCTGGACGGTGGGTTGATACTCTTGTGCTTTCTTATGATAATCAATTTGATGTTATACGTGTTGGTGTTGTGGAAGACGGGGCTTATCGGTTTACTATAAATCATTTCTTCTTGTATAAATCTTTACGTAAGAAACTGTATGTTTCATACTTTTAGATATGCACACAAATATATACTAGTAAATGAGTTGTCCTCAGAGATTTGCTGCTGGGATTCTCTTAGCTTGAATCTGTGCAGGAACATCAAGTATTCTATTTTCCAGCATCAACACCAGAGGGGAAATAAAATATTGCACAGTTACATGTAGTCACATAGTTAATATGGTTAAAAAAAGACACAAGTCCATCAGGTTCAACCAAGGAATAGGTGGGGACAAGAATCCCAGAAGAAAATGAGGCTCAGATTTCTACACATTTTCATAAGCATTAATGTCATTTACTTTCAAAAATTCATCTAAACGCTTTTTAGAACTGTCCACTGTTCCTGCTGTGATCACGTCCTGAGGAAGTCTATTCCACAGATTCACAGTTCTTACAGTGAAGAAGCTTTGACGCTTCTGGAGACTGAACTTTTTCTTCTCCAGTCAGAGGCAGTGCCCCCTTGTCTTTTGAGGGCATTTTATATGGAACAGTTTTTCACCATATTTTATGTATGGCCGATTTATATATTTGTATAGGTTAATCATGTCCCCCCTTAGAAGTCTCTTCTCAAGACTAAATTAAATTCTTTTCATCTTTCTTCATAACTAAGGCCCCTTATCAGTTTAGTTGCTCTCCTCTGTACTTTTTCCAGTTGCAGTGCATCCTTTCTATAGACTGGTGCCCAGAACTGAACTGCATATTCCAGATGAGGCTGCACCAACGCTTTGTAAAGTGGCAATATTACATCCTTGCCCCGCAAGTCCATGTCTCGTTTAATGCATGACAATATCCTGGGTGCCTTAGAAGCAGCTGATTGACATTGTATGCTGTTATTCAATCCATGATCTACAAGGATACCCAAATCCTTCTCTACAAGTGACTCTCCCAGTATTACATCCCCTAGGACATATGAAGCACGGAGATCATTAATACCAAGATTCATAACTTTACATTTCTCCACATTGAACCTCATTTGCCAAGTTGATGCCCAATCACTCAGAGTGTCCAAATCAGCGTGTAGTTTATGGAGTCTTCCATAGACTGCACAGTACTACACAGCTTAGTGTCATCTGCAAAAATAGAAATGGTGCTATTAAGGCTAAGGCTATCCCTAGCTTCTTCACTAGAGCCTGCTACCAGGCCAGATGGACTTTTATGCTAGGGACTCAGGTTATGTCTGTGGAGTTAGTAGTAAAAACTAGTATGGGCACACTAGTTGCAGACTTGCCAGAATGACCAGTGAGGTACAAAGAAAAGTCGGCAAGCAGGGTCAACACCAGGAGAGACACATATGGACCATGCAGGAAATATGGGGTCAATCCAGCAACAAGCCAAGGTCAATTTACCAAGAGAATCAATATGAGAAGGAACAGCAGACACAGGGTTGATCCAGAAACAAGCCAGTTGTAAGTTCACCCAGCAATACAGCAATAGGAAATAGCACAGTATAGAGCCAGGATACAACTAAATCACAGGCAGAGATTCCGGAATTTTTCCAGGAGTTTAATATTGATAGCCTATCCTTAGAATCTGGCATCAATATCTGACCGATAGAGGTCCGACTCCCAGCACCCATGCTATTCAGCTGTTTAAAGAGGCCATGGTGCTTCAGTGAGTATTGCGGACCCCTCACACCATACTGAGCACAGCACCATACATTGTATCGTGGCTTGTGACCAATTAACATGACATCACTAACCTAGGAGGAGAGTGCAGCATTTACGTATGGCTGTGGCTTCTTCAGCTGATAGGCGGAGGATAGATCTATACTAGAAATGAGAGAACGTGCTCGTAACGAGCACTGTAGCGCTCGGCTCCCCTGCGCTCGCATGGGCGCAGGCATCTGCTTCCGTCCTCCTCACCCGACGGAAGCGGCTGCCTGCGCCCATGCGAGCGCAGGGGAGCCGAGCGCTACAGTGCTCGTTACGAGCACGTTGGCTCATCTCTAATCTATACAGATGGTCTCCAACTGATATCTTCAACATGGCACGTTCCCTTTAGCTCTTTAATACTTTTATCAGTACCTTAAAAGAAATGCTTCTAGTGGAGTGTACATAATACTGCATCTTAGGGAGCATGCCAATTATTTCTCTGTAAGATTGAGATGGAATCCAAGAGAAACACCTCTATATTTGACATATTGAAGGTCTGCGTAGGAGATGCATATACCAGAGGATTATGAGTGCCTCATAAAGGTTCAGTATAACATGGAGGTTATATGGAGCCATAATACCGCCATGTGTATAACACCTTACATTGTTACCACTCTCCTTCATTTAAAATAATATTCTGTTTATTCAAAAAAAATCTACAATCTATCTGCTTATATATATGACTTCAGTGCATGCACGAAGAATCATAGATTATTTGGAAAACTTAAATGATTGATGCCATGCGAAAGAGAAAAATATGCAATCAGGTGGCAACGAGGAGGAAAAGCAATCAAAAAGGTGACTGGCATTTAGACAGAATGTACCTAGTAGTAATCGTTTCCTATAAAGCAATCACCACAGGATTGTACTGGGTCAAAAGTCATCATTTTCAGAGAAAATGGGAATGAGAGGTGTTCACTTTTTCATAAGAAGCAAAGTCCATAAACTTCACAATGAGCTAATACAAAGTTAGGTTCAAGGATATTCGTGTTATAAAGTTTAAGAAGCTATTTCAAAATGTTCTAGGATAAAACCTGAAGCCTGCATTACAGGGTGGACACCTACAACAACATGTACCAACACACTCCTGTTACCCACAAGTTCTGGAAGGAGTCATTAGCAAGATAGCGCATCAGAGATGCCATTATCTGACACTTTGCTACTTGCCAGCCACCATACCTCATCCTCTGGGGACAGAAATTTTGTCCAAACTACTGCTGGATGTGCTACAAGTGATCCCCCCTCCTACTACACTGATCCAAAGGAGCAACTGCTTGAGGGAGTACATTATGACACAACATATTCTATCTATCTATCTATTGTGAGGCAATGACAGGCCTCATACTTGATAGAGGTCTGGAGGGGGTGGATATTCCAGTCCACACTTCTATTCCACCACAGGTGAGGCCACCCGGGTGTAATGACTGGAGTGATAAACCAGCCTTAAGTGTAAGAGTGATTGGAGAACTTGGAAACAGAAGCCTGCAGAGGCTGTGTGTGGTCTCAGCACGGAGGACTGAGGAAGCCTGAAGTTTGGGGGGCCCAGCGCTGCCTACGGATAGAGGGTCACACGGTCAGAGTCAGGAGAACTTCTGGACCATCTCCCCCCAAAGGTACTGCTGTGGTTAGAGCCTGGAGGCTGCTGGACTGTTTGGTTGAGAAAAGCTGCATCTAATCCCATGTGTGAACTGCGCTCTATAGGTGAGGTAGAGACAAAACATATCTTAGGTAGTGCCTAGATGGGCAGGAGTTTATTTGAATGTTTTTCATGTTTTGTGCTGGTGTTGAAGTGCTAAAATAAAGCACCATTTGGACTTGAACCCCATTGTCCAAGGATAAATCTGTGACCCCCTAAGAGAGAGCAATCCCTTACACTATTCTATCTAAAATAACAATTCTAGAGCATCTATTGTTAGAATTTTGCATTATATGTTTTTTTTTTTTAGTTTTTCAACTATTTATACTTTCTCCACTGCACTTGAACTGATAGAATTTCATGTCTGGTTAGTCTGCAGTGAAATTAGCATAGTGATAGTACAACTGTTCTCTGACAGTATCTGCACATGTTCATGTCTGGGCTAATTACATTTCTTATACAGGACAAGTGCTTTGGAATTTGTTTAATGATATTTGGAATTCCCAAACAGAGCCATTAGACATAATGACATCAATAACTGTCAGGGAAATTTTGTTAGGAATGGATAAACCAGTCTCATCTGTATAATTGAAATATACAATCTTTAATGTCAAAAAGTGGTTTAGGGATTAATTACTAAAAGCCACATTTTACAAAAAATCTGTTCAAGGTTGTCATATTGTAACCTTTACACTGTGCTGCAGATTTAGAAATGGCTGCATAAAGTTTAGTTGTTAAAAATAAAAAATGACCCTATTGTTCGGTGTATACAACTTCTATGCAGATATACAAAGCATTTGAAAGGTCATCAGAGCCTTTCACTTTTTTTGTTATGCAGCGAGTTGTGGCCTTGTGCTATAATAACAAAAAATAAATTTTTTTGAGTAAGAGGTAACCAAATGATCACTCTGGCTGAGCTTCAAAGATCCTGTGTACAAACTGGAGAAACTTCTAGAAGATCAACCACTACACCAGCACTCTGGACATTATGGCAAAGTGGCTAGAATGAAGCCTCTTCTCAGTAAAAGACACATAAAAGCCTACCTGGAGTTTGCAAAAAAAAAAGCACCCAAAGGACTCTCAGATGGTGAGAACCATGATTCTCTGGTCTGATGAAATCAAGATTGAACTCTTTGGCCTCAATTCTAAGCTTCATGTTTGGAGGAGACCAGGCACTACTCATCACCAATACCAATCCCAACATTGATGCATGGTGGTGGCATAATCATGTATTTGTCAGCGGTTGGGACAGAGAGACTGGGCAAGGTTAAGTGAAAGCTGAATGGAGCAAATTACAGATATATTCTTAAAGCAAACCTGCTCCATAGTGCTCTGGACCTCAGACTGGGCCAAAGGTTCATCTTCCAACAAGACAATGACCCTAAGCACACAACCAAGACAACACAGTAATGGTTCAGGGACAAGTCTGTGAATGTCTTTGAGTGGCCCAGCCAATCGACCCCAATCGAACATCTCTGGAAAGACCTGAAAATGGCTGTCCACCAATGGTCCCCATCCAACCTGAAAGAGCTTGAGAGGATCTGCAGATAAGAATGGCAAAAAATCTCCAAATCCAGGTGTGCAAACCTTGTGGCATCATCCCCAAGAAGACTGGAAGCTGTAATCACTGCTAAAGCGGCTTCAACTAAGTCTTGAGTAAAGGGGGCTGAATACTTATGTTTTAGCACAAGGCTGGAGGGTCTGGAAAGGATCTGACTTTCTGAATACACTGTAAGAGCACCAGGTTGATGCAACATCCGCACCATGATGACAGACTACAAGCACTGGGGCAGATTGAATAATCCTGCAGCAGAATACAGTACAAATAAATGGGATAAGATTTACAACATTTCATCCACTTGCTGGAGAAGTTTTCTGTGCAAAACTTGACATTAGGTCAGAATTTTAAAATCCAGGGTATGTGAACTGTGTTGTGAATTTTTGCACATTTGTTGCAGACTACTTCATTGACTTCAATGCAGAAGAATAAATTCGCTAGGATATGCCATCAATGCCAAATGCTGAAGGTGTGGGTCCCACGCCTATCATCAGAACAGGGCCTCCAAAGAACAGCACACCATGCATGCATTGTGCAAAAGTGAGCGACTGTGCGGCTAATCTCTGCTCATTTCAAAGGCCCCTTCTTGGTCTTAAATGGTGTTATTTACCGTTTTAGTATCTTTACACAAATAGAAAGTATTGCATAGAGTTTGATAAGTAAATGTAACAAGATGGAGATGGTGTAGAACAAATTATTTGTAGCCATGCCATTTGTGATAAATTCAGGACATGATCTGCTGTCTATTAATTAGTGTAAATGCTATGATCTGTACATTATCATTGAAGCCACCAAATGTCAATAGAGGTAGAACTATAGTTGTGCTATTGCCAGGCTGCAAATCCAGAATACAAAATCAAGCCTGCTCTATGTGCAGCCCCAATCATTTTTTCAGCATTTTTTTTATTACTGATTTCTGCTTTCTGTATAATCAGTAATATCTTTGCCAATTGTCACAATGCTTGAGGCTGAGCAGCAGAACCAGGATCAGAACCGGATGACGTGCTGCGCCTTTGTAAGCAAGTAAAGGGATGTGGCAATAACAAAACCATCATAGCCTCACCATAGCCTCTTGATATTGATGGCTTATCAAACCACCTAATGTGCAGTTTATTATGAATTTTATCTGGATTGATATGATTCTTAACCATCTCTTGATCAGAGCTCAGTTTTCTGAAATCTAGACATCATCTGCATAGCCACAGAATTATGTGATAACATCAATCTGTAGCCACCACTAGAGGGAGCTTAGGATCTTCTTGCATACTATCTTATGAACTCTACCATAAATTCTACAATTATGTTGATGCTGAGGATTTGGTACCCTGTATCAGAAAACGATGTTCTGACCACAATAAAGATATATTAATATTATAATTATAATTAAAATATATTAAAAGTATATTTTTTTGTACAGTTGGTGCATTAAAAAAAGTAATCAGCATAGAATTTTTGACAAAACAAAATTGTCTATTTTATATTCAACAATATGGATCTGAATACTTTTGTAACTGCATGTAATTAAAAATTTATTATAGCTACTGAGTTATTCAATGAAATCTATTTGTATAGCGCCATCTGCTGTTTTCTCTTTTTTAATTTCTCTGTCCACATACTCAATTCCATCCTTCAACTGCCTTCAGCTGTAGCAGAGAAGGACATGCTTCATGAGAAAGAGAACTCTAAGCTGAAAACTTGAAATAAATCTATTAGAACGATTGGAGCAATGAATGTAGAGATCTCTGGATCCATGTGAGGTACAGGGCTGGTTCTAGCTTTGCCAGAAAGAGATTGTCATGTACTATATGATGTCTGATTTTCATTTTTTACACTATTCATGGGATAACCCCTTTAATTAATCACTGTTTGCCTGTAGCATGTATTGTTCTGGAACGTGGGCACCGATCAGTATGTCAGTCAGCAGACAAGCGCACATCTCACAATTCATTAGGATTACCATAGAGGTATGTGATGACAGATTTCTTTTAAACTATTGTTGGCCAAACTGATTTTGGCGGGACCAGACATTCTGTTAGGTTGGTGGCGCGTATCTGCTGCTGTCCTGCTGTCCAGGGCAGGCACAGTCATCTCTCCACTCCATATGTGTATTGGGAATAGTGCTCAGTGAACTTTCTTACACCACTGATAGAGTTCATCCTTCCGTTTTGCTCCCTGTCCAGCTGGGGTGTGGATCCACCTTCATGCCTGAGCTTTGAAGTTTTCTAGTCTATAGTTACCAGCGAAAGAGTGATCTCTTGTCTGACTACCCTTGTACATTACCTTGCCTACATACTGATTCTGGTCCTTGCTGCCTGCCTTGACCTTGGAACTTCTACCTGTATACATACGTACTCAGCCTGACCCAACCTTGCAACTGCTATCTGGAACATGAACGTACTCAGCCTGCCCTGATCTTAGACTGTGTTCAGACTAAACCTTTTGCCTTGGCCCTTGGTGCGTCACTCCAGTATCTCTGCCCCCGTGGATCAGCAGTCAACTAAACCAGGACAACGAAGTCTAGATCCCTGTATAGGGGTTAAAGTTTGAATACCAGGGAACCACCAGGACAGCTCCCTTAGGTTTAGCCTATAGTCAAACTGGTTAGTTGGCACAGAGGGTCCACACCCACTGCCCATTTTACAATCATAACATGTATAAGGATATACCAGCTTTCCCTGATTTTATATATCAGGAGAAACCGGTATGGGGGAGCTTGATTTCAATATGCCGAGTCCACTGTGTTCTCCCTGAGAATACACACATGCTTAGCCAAACTAAGCATGCATTATTCTTTCGATATTTCTAAGGCATAATGTTTTGTCAGCCAAAGATTAGGCGGACGTTAACTGGGCTTATATCTGTCCTGATGTTTACGTCCATCACTATCCCACTGATGAACCTCGACTGTCTGTCTTCCATATTATTTATGTCTTGTCACATCACAAAAAAAAATACAAAATTAAAAAAAGCAAAAAATGGCTTATCACTAGAGATGAGCGAACGTGCTCGTAACGAGCACTGTACCACTCGGCTCCCCTGCGCTCGCATGGGCGCAGGCAGCTGCTTCCGTCGGGTGAGGAGGACGGAAGCGGCTGCCTGCGCCCATGCGAGCGCAGGGGAGCCGAGCGGTACAGTGCTCGTTACGAGCACGTTCGCTCATCTCTACTTATCACATCACAAAAAAAAATAAAACTACAAAGTAAAAAAAACAAACAAAACAATACAAAAAAACAACAGAAAACTATATACCTCACATGAGTATTGGTAAGGCAGTTTATAATTTAAGATGTGAGAAAAAAATCTTCTCCATAGCCTAAAATTTTACTGAAACTTTATTTTCTTCTTGAGCAGAAGAAAATAATTATCTTCCTAGAATCTGTAGAAAATGATGATTACTTCTGTCCAGGTCTGGCCTGCAGAGAGTTGCTGACACGGAACCAAATGAAATGAGCATTTTTTCTTAAAATCCTGCTAACCTGTAATAATATTGTGCTGTAAAATTCAATAGGTGCATAAAATCGGAAATGCTTGGATATATTAGAAAATAAGCAGCTAAGTGTGCTGTGGCAGACCGAAAATATTAGTCACGTTGAAATTGCAGGTCGAGTGTGCACTGAGCCTCATATTTTATTTTTTGTGTCAGGTAAAACGAATGACTCCATCAATTTTTATTGATTACAACAACATTTGTAGATATACATTGTGCATTACTGGAGATGTTAAATCGGTTTTTGTGAATTTTTTATACTGATGATCTATCCTCAGGATAGTTCATCATTATCTGTTCGGTGGGGGTTTGTAGAAGGAAGTGTGGGCGCCGCCTACAATATATGCATATACCCATATGTATATGCATATATGGGTGGCCCCAAATTGAGGGTATGTGGCCCCATGGCCACGAAGGCCTGAAGCCCTGGTGGATGTGGTTATCCACCAGGTGCTCTAACTGTATGTATATATATATATATATATATATATAGATATGTGTGCATGAGCCCCATTTGCTTGCGCCTATATTTATATATATATATTTATATATTTTGTGTCCCCATTCATGCCCAAGGTGCCTGATACATATAGATGTATGTATATATGCCCCATATGTATATATATGCATCTATATGTATATAATATTCCCCCTGTTTATATTAATGCCCCCATTCATGCCCAAAGTGCCTGATACATATAGATGTATGTATATATGCCCCAGATTTATATATATACATCTATATGTATATAAAATAATGTCCCCCATGTCCAGGTGCCCCCTCGGTAACCTGCAAGCGCATACTAATGCGCTTGCAGATGGTGACCTGATGACTGGACTATCAGTCCAGTCTCAGGCACTTCAAAAGGACAGAGGATCGATAAGATCCTCTGTCCCTTTTGTTAACCACCCTCAACGCTGTTGGGGGTGATTAACATGACAGGGAAACAAACAGTTTCCCTGTCTCTGGTCTCCTCCCTCCTCCGGCGCTGTAATTACAGCGCCGGAGATATGGGAGATTCACAGGCAGGAGGATCAAAGAGATCCTCCGCCTGTGAAATTCCTGGGCGCTCGGGCCCGGCGCGCTGACGTCATATCAGCGCGCCGGCCCCAGGAGTGCACAGCTGCCGGCGTGCGCTCGCAAGCGCGCACACCGGCAGCGCGGGAGCACGGGAGCGAGCGCGACCGGGTTTAAATAACCCGATCGCGCTGCGCTCTTCAGTTGAGCCGTGCCTCCCCAGCTAAGAAGACCCCCTGAAGACACCAGCCTGAAGACCCCAAGCAAGCCCCTGGAGCAACCCCCCTGGAAGACCCTGGACTGGCTGAGTAACCTGTATCCCTGCTCCAGACCCCTGCTCTGGACCCTGTTCCCTGCATTAACCCCTAGTACCCTGCCCTGTAACCCCTGCAACCCTGCCCTACTGCTGCTGCCTTGCTCCAGACCTGTCCTAATATCCCTACATTACTCCTGGTACCCCTGATTGCCCTGATATTAACCCCTTGTGTTATAGCCCTGCAACCCCTGGATCCCTGATCCCCCTGGAAGGACCTCTGTGCCAGCCCTGCCAACTCCCTACTGTTAACCCCTGCCCTGTTGCCCTGATTTACCCCTGTACCCTTGCCCTACCATAATACCATTAACCCCTTCCCTGCCAAAACCCCTTGTGTTCCCCTGATTGTAACTTAACCCCTTTTTTCCCAGGGACAGTGATTTAGAATAGGTTGGGGAGGGCTGCTTTATATGTGTGTATGTGTTTTGTTTAGTAAGTGATGTGGTTGGAGTTTAACGGGATTGTGTAGTGTAGTTAGGATTTATGGTACTGTATTGTTAATAGATAATAAATATTGTTATTATTTATAATACAGTGTTCAGTGTTTATTGTTTTATAACGTGTATTTTGAGTCCCTTTTAGGTTGTGTGAAAGGCAATAGAGTAGCTCTTAGGCATAAATAGGCGGAACTAGCGGAAGCGGGTTTTGCCTATTTATGAATATTAATTATTGGTACGCCCCAAAATACCAATAATTAATATCTCCCTTTACAGGGTTTGTCATCCGGGACCCCTGCCGATCAGCTGTTTGAGAAGGTCGATGCACTCCTGTGGTCTCACAGCTCACGCTAGGCCAGTGAGGTCATGTTCATTGGTCACGTGCAAAGGCGCAGTTCGGTTCTCCATTCACATAATGGGCGCCAAGCACAGCCGCTAGGGATGAGCAAATAGACTTCGGATAAAACATCCAAAGTCGATTTGCATAAAACTTTGTTCTAATACTGTACGGCTCCAATGAGCTGAAGTTATTACTTCACGTAATAACTTCATAAATTCATTTCTACTGTGAAAAAACATTTCCCAAACTCGGGTTCAGTTTCAAGGAAGTAATAACTTCGGCTCATCGGAGCCAATACATTCTAATACTGTACGGAGCTCCAGCTCCATACAGTATTAGATAAAGTTTTATGCGAATCAACTTTGGATGTTTCATCCGAAGTCGATTTGTTCATCCCTAATAGCCGCTATTCAATGTACAGCGTTGTGCTGGGTAAGCAGTAAGGAGGCAGCAACACTCACCAGAGCGCCACTGTCTCCTCAAACAGCTGATTGGCGGGGATCCCAGATGTTGGACCCTGCCAATCAGATACTGATGACTGATGACCTATCCTGGATATATATCATCAGTATAACAAAGTTGGAAAATCCCTTTAAAAAGTTAGAAATACATAGTTATGTACGTAGTACATTGTTTTTGTACTTTTTGGTAAATGAGACTGAACTATAAAAGAACACATACAGTTGCAAGAGTAAGTACTGTAAGTGAACCCTTTTGAACTGGCTGGATTGGTGCATTGCAAGATTAGTGTTTTACAGTGTTGTTGTGCAGTGTTCTTTTTTCCTTCGCTTATAGTGTTGTGAATTTGTACTAAAAGATCCACTTTTATCCCATTTGTCATTGAATATTTTCCCAGAAGCATTGTGGAACATCCAGGTGGTCTCTGGCAAACATGAGGTGGGCCTCACATTTTTTTTTGGACAGCAGCTACTTTTGTCCTTCCCAATGTTATGTTTGGAGGAAAAAAGAATACTGGAAGCCAAAATGAAAACCTCAATCCCACCTTTGAAACATGTTGGAGGGAGAGTTATGGTTTGGGGCTAATTTGCTGCCTAAGGGCCTGGATGACTTGAGGAAACAATGAATTCTAAGTTGTATGAAAACTTTTGACAGGAGAATGTAATGGCAGCCGTCCATAACCTCGAGCTGGAGAGATGTTGGGTGATGCAACAAGGCAGAGACCCAAAGTACACAAGTAAATCAATTAAAGAATGGTGGAAAAAGAAGGGGATTTGTGTTTTAGGAATGGTCAAGTCAGAGTCCCCCTGACTAGGGATGAGAGAACTTGTGTTTCAAGTTCAGCGTACAAAGTTCAGTTTCGGTTATCTAAGAATTTCCTTATGGACTCTGCTATCGGTAGCGGAATCCATAACGGAATTCTTAGGTAACCCGAACCTCATCCCTACTCCTGACCTATCAAGTTTTAAAATAACTCAAGGCACTCAAATTATTCTTGAATCATCAGATATTCCCTTTTTTTATTTTTCCAGCATCACACAATATTTGGCCAATGTTAGGCTAGGTTCACATTTGTGGTACAGCTTTCTGGCAGGCTGTTCCAACAGTTCAGATTTCTCTGGATGCAGCATTGCTGGGTGTTGCTGGAACGCCCGCCAGCCCCATTGATTATAATGGGGTCCGATGGAGATCCAGTCACTAACCAGCAAATATGCCAGGATTTGAGTGGACAAAAAACACTGAATGTAACAGTTTTTGTCTAGCCAGCTGCCGGCATTCTACAGTATGTCGGAACAACCTGCCAGAGAGCACAGCGGCATATTGTGAAAGTAGCCTTAAGGCCGCTTTACACAGGTAGATTCTTGGCCAGATACTCGCTAATGAGTGTTCATTAGGAATGCTCGTTAGCGATCTGCCTTTGTAAAGGTGTCGGTGATTACCCAATGAATGAACGAAAAGCTTGTTCATCGGGTAATCACATTTTTCATGCGGACACCTATATTGTCTAAACAGCGCTCTGATTATGTATGGGGACGAGTGATGGCATTAGGACGACCTGTTTTATTTACACGTTTTTTGTATCATGGCACAAGCAAAAGACATTTTTGAGGACCTTAAAAGAAGAGTTGTTCTTGCTCATCAGACTGGTAAAGGTTACAAAACCATCTCTAAAGAGTTTGGACTGTACCAATCCACAGTCAGACAGACTCTGAACAAATAGAGGAAATTTAAGATCATTATTACCCTCCCCAGAAGTAGCTGACCAGCAAAAATCACACCAAGAGCAAAGCGTGTAATAGTCCTCGAGGACAGACTGGAACCCAAGGTAACTTCTAAGCAACTAAAGGCCTTTCTAATATTAGCTAATGTTAACGAGTCTATCTTCAAGAACATTGCTGCCCATCCGCAGTTTGCCAAAGATCACCTGGACAAGCCAGAAGGCTATTGGAACAGTATTTTGTGGATGGATGAGACTAAATTAGAACTTTCTGGTTTAAATGCGAAGTGTTATACTTGGAGAAAGGAAAAGTCTGTATTCCAGCATAAAAAACCTCATCCCATTGTTGAAACATGGTTTAGGTAGTATCATGGTTTGGGCCTGTTTTGTTGCATCTGGGCCAAGATCATTTGCCATGATTGAAGAGACAATGAATTCTGAATTTTACCAGCGAATTGTAAAGGAAAATATCAGGACTTCTGTCCGTGAGTAGAATCACAAGAGAATGTGCGTCATGCAGAAAGACAACAACCTTAAAGGGAACCTGTCATCAGCTTTATGCTGCCCATATTAATGGCAGAATAAAGTAGAGACAGGTGAGTTGATTTCAGAGGTCTGTCATTTATAAGTTAAAAGTAAGTGGTTTCTGAGAACCAACATCACAATCATTGCAGACTGGGCTTGGAAAAGAGTCCCGGCCACCTGAGAAGAGTCATGGTTATTCATGAATTTCTGTTCTCCCTGCCCACCTGCTGATGATTGACAGTCTTCTACCTAGTTTTCTCTCTTTCTCTCTAGGAAAGAACTGTCAATCATCAGCAGGTGGGCAGGGAGAGCAGGAGATTATGAATAACCATGACTCTTCTCAAGTAGATTTGACTCTTTTCAAGGCCTGTGCTGCAATGATTATGATGCTGATTCTCGGCAACCAGTTACTTTTAGCTCATGAGTGACACACCGCTGGAATCAGCATTTCTGTCACTATTTGATAATGTCCTCAGTGAGGTCAGCATAAAGTTGATGACAGGTTCCCTTTAAGCACACAAGTCGATCCACCAACAAATGGTTAGAGAAGAATAAAGCTAAAGTTTTTGAAATGAATAAGTCAAAGTCCTGACCTTAATCCAATAGAAATGTTGTGGAAGGACCTGAAGTGAGCAGTTCATGGGAGGAATATCCAAAAGGGAGAAAAAATGAGCTGGATCTCACATCCTCAATGCTATGCTTTGATCTCATGACTGCTACTTAGCAGAAAACAGTGCACTCACCACACGTGTACTGCCTCCTACACTGAATATTAATTAGAGGCATTAGTGTACATTTTGATCAAAGGTCATAAGCCCACTCACCTCGCCATGGTTGCCTCTTTGAGCGGGACCTACTCTAGATTCGGTGCAGCACTGCATGGCAGCAACGTGGCACTGTCCCATCAGGTGGTGGGACCCAGCAGCAAAACGACAACCCTGCTATTTGACAATGCCAGCCCCAGCACTTGGCACCACCAACCCATCAGCACAGCAACAATGGCCACCACGCAGTACCACACCATGTGAACAGTTGTAAAAGCACACCTTATCCTATGCCTTCAGGAACTCCAACTGAGAGCAGACTCCTGCTACTTAAAGTCACTTAGACTGAATGGAGTGCTGATACCAGATATTAAGAAGGAAGACTAATCAAATATCCAAAAGGGAGAAAAAAAAGCTTTGAGGATGTGCGATCCAGCTCTTTTTTTTCTACCTTTCGGAGAGTTCATGGGAGGAAACCCACCGACATAACAGAGTTGAAGCGGTTTTGCACAGGGGATTGGGTTAAAATTCTTCCAAGCCGATATGTAGGACTAATCAACAATTGCACAAAATGTTTAATTGTGGTAACTGCTGTACAAGGGGGTCACACCACATAGTGTAAGCAAAGGTTCACACACCATCATTTTCCTCGATAAATAAATGAAAAGTCTAATATTTTTCACTCATTTGGTTGTCTTTATCTACTTTTAGGACTTGTGTGAAAATCTGATGTACTTTTAAGTCAAACTTACGCAGAAATTCTGAAGGGTTCACAAATTTTCCACCACCACTTTACTGTAGATGTCCAACCAGGTGGATAATCATTGTACAACGGTATGTGATCAACAGAGTGTTCCTTTAATTTTGTCTAGCCTTTGATCTAATGAGGATGGTAAAATATACCACTATACAGTGACCTTGGATGCACACTATAACGGGTGTATTAGCATTCAGTGGCAGGACACACGTATACTTCATGTGTTTCATTTTATGTCAGTAAAATAGATTTGATTGGATAATATATCTTATTGATTTACTCTGCTCTGCAGCTAAATGGCGATGCATAAATCCCAGACAGACCAGCTATATATAGCATCTATTAGATGACAAAGTAAATACAGTTAGCAGGCATTATCATACAAACATGCTCAGAGTTATTGCTTTGTTTCCTTTGGGAGAAAGCTGGAGGAGAACTTCTGGTGCTGATCTAACCCTCTATTATCTAGCGATAAATGGATTATATGGGATGGCAGCGATGCACATAGAGCTCATTATGTTTAAGGCGACACATCACTAATAATATTTGCTTTCTTTGTGCATTAGATTTAAGGAAGTCTTCCTGGAAACGATACTTGCATTAAAATAACAGTCCACTCCATACAATGAACAGTCCTTCCGCCCCCCCATGAGTTAGATTAAAGAGGTTGTCCCATCTCCACAGTAATTTTAGTTCTGGCCCCCACAGTTAAATTCACTGGTTCACACCCCATCTGTTCATGAAGCTGGGCTTCATTTCTCTGGCTGCAACAGGGACATTCTCATATACCGCAAAGGACCAGTACAGCCAAGCTCATGCTATGGTCTCATGCCATATACCACCGAGGTCACTGATTAGTTGCAGAAGACACATGTTGTAAATGGGCATGTAATCACTGCAGCCAAGAACATGACATCATGGCTGCTGAGGCGGGAAGGATTGGTTCTGGAGCAGAGGGGGTTTGTGAATATAATTATTTTTATTTTAACACCTTCCTTTGATTAGTTCTTATTTATTTGTTTTTATTTATTTATGTACTTATTGTATTAATTTATTTATTATTTTATCTTTAAATAGGCATCTTTCTTCCTGAGCACCGCTTCTTCACCGCCCCCGGGTCCCGAGGCTCTCCCCGATGCCGACGTCCACGCCCCTCTGATAAATTGATTGACAGCTTGAAATCCCGCCGGCGCATGCGCAGAAGCGCTTGCAGTGCCGAACACCGCAAGCGCTTCCATCCTTGTGCGCACGCGCCGTCACTTCCGGGTTTCAGCGAAGTGACGGCGCGTGCGCACTAAGGATGGAAGCGCTTGCGGTGTTCGGCACTGCAAGCGCTTCTTGCGCATGCGCCGGCGGGGATTTCAGCGCTAGGTCCAAACGGCCTAGCGCTGTCAATCAGTTTTCAGAGGGGCGTGGACGTCGGCATCGGAGAGAGCCTCGGACCCGGGGGCGGTGAAGAAGCGGTGCTCAGGAAGAAAGAGCCCGCCCCCCGGTGCTCCGAAGGCTCATTAACATAAAGATTAAAGGTCTTTTTTCAGCACAACCGCTGCGCTGTACTCTGCAATAAAGGTATGTTCTAACTGTAGAAGTCAAGGGGTTTTAACCTATGTATTTAAATGCTTTAAACAATCATTTTCACTAGAAAGGTCCCCTAAATATACAGTAACCTGATCACAGAAAGCTGAGAACTCAATCGATCACCTGTAATCTGTGGGCGAACCTGGAAACAAGTATTCAATTCTCCTACAACGCCACCACAGGGCAAATGAATAATTACACAGTTACCACAAAAGCAAGAGCATGTGCCTTGTCCTACAGAGTTAATGGCCTCCATACATATTAAAGGAGTTGTCCCATGAAAAATATTCTACAGTTTTTAAAACAGCACCTGGATCTGAATACTTTTGTAATTGCATGTAATAAACAATTTAGCATTGCCAGTGAGGTATTCAATAAAATGTTTCTGTATGGCACCACCTGCTTTTTTCCTTATTTCTCTGACCTGCTCACTGAGATGGCCGCACATGCTCATTTTCATCCTTCAACTGCCTATTGAGCTAGTAGGCTGAGACACGCCCCCTGAGCTGCAGCAGAAAAGACACTCCCCTTGAGCTACCAGCTAGGTACTAATCTAGCAGAGCAATTAATGGGGAGATCTCTGGATCCATGTGAGGTACAGGGCTGGTTCAGTTCGAAAGAGATTGTCATGTACTAAATGGTGGGTTCAGCTGACAGTCTAATGTCTTAGGGGAGAGAAGGGACAACTGAATATTTTCAACCACTCATTTTGGCCAGAAGTGTTTGGCAGCAGCTTTCTCCCCTCTCCCCATTGATTTCACGTACATATTCGACTGAACAAAACATGTATGTGTAAAGGGGAGGCAAGAGGGAGAAACAGCTATGTACTGCACAACTGTTTGGCCCACAACTATTGAATATGTATGGAGTCTTAACAGGGGGTGCCACCAATGAGGCCAGGTGAGGCGAGCACCAGGTAGGGGCAAGAGGGGCAGTAGAAGGGCCATAGGCAAATAAGCGCTTTCATTGTGGCAAAAGGGGTTAAGTTAAGAAATTGGCATGGGGGGCACCGTTTTGGTTTTTGCCTCAGGCAGCAGAATGGCTAGGTGCTCCCCTGGGTCTTAAGGATGCTTTTTGTGGCCACTCCTAATAGATAAGACATAGTTCCCTAAAACCAGACAACCCTTTTTGAGTGCATTCACACAACCATAAGTATTTTGCAGTCTGCAAAATCCAGATATGAATGATGTCCATGCGATGTCCTTTTTTTTTTGCGGATCCTTTGTGACAATGCCTATTTTTGTCCCCAAACGTACAAGAATAGGACATGTTCTATCTTTTTTGCATTAGTACGGAACGGACATACTCCGTGTGCTGTCTGCATTTTTTCCGGACCTATTGAAATGAAAGGGTCTGCATCCAAATGCGGATTGGATGAGGACCAAAAATACAGGGCCTTAACCTTATTATAGAGTTAAAGGGGTTGTCCGAGTTATGAAAAAAAATATAGCACTGTAAATCTGATGGGCAGCAATATATAACTAAATTAAGCAAGTTTTAGGCAAAAAAAAAATCTATATTTCCTCATTTCCCTGGTTCTCTTCTGGCCTTTGTTTACCTGCAGTAATAACAATCCCTGCCCCTCCCCCCTTTCTGCTCTGCAAAGGGAGTGAATACAAGAGCTTCCCTGAGTGACATGTCTGCTGGAATACTCAGCAGCATGTTGTATGTGTAGGACTACAAGTCCCAGCTGTACAATGACAATGCTGATACACACAGGAACCTCCCCCTACCTGTTCTTGTGCAATACAATTCCTCTGTCAGCTCCTGTGCCCAGCATTTGTCTCCTCACTGTCTGCAGTGTAAATCCTGTTGTAAAGCCTTGAGCCCTCAGTGTGTTCTGGCTGAAGGGGTTAATGTTTTAACTGAAGGAATCCAGGGAGAGAGCAGATAGCAGCCCGGCAGTGCAGGGGGCGTGGCCAGTGACGTCTCGTGTGCAGACCGTTATCTGATCTCTGAGGCTTGTGCACGAAACATCACAGAGCAGGGAGATAAGGTGACATCACAGGTCATGTGACCCCCAGTGAAATCTGACAAACAAGCAGCTTTAGAAGCACAAAGTGTATGGGAAAGTTGTTATACTTGACAAGTTAGTAACATACAAAGAACAAAAAAATAACTCGGACAACCCCTTTAATGAATGGCCATATATTGCATCTTTCTCAATAACTTTCCTTAAGCTATTTTTTACTACTTCAAATCCAAATGCTAATAACAGAGTGACCCTAAAGTCAAATTATCTCTAAACTGTTGATAAACTGGATTAAGGGGCTTATCTTTGGAAATTTCCATGAGACTTCATAAACTCCAAATGAGACAAATAGCCCTTCATTTTGTCAACTGATTAATGTGTGTGATTGCCCTAATGCACAATGAGCTTTCACATTAAATTACTGCATAATTAAAGACCAGCTCCAGTCAAGTATGAAAATTCTCCTACCTGCTTGAGTCTTGTCCAAAATATAAAATATTATAATAGTTAGCACTCGTGTTGCTTCGTGAGTTGGTGCAGCAGCTGAATGGGCCTGACAACCACTCTTTGGAGAACAGAAATGTGTCAACGAATAATATCAAATCTTATTTTGACAGATAAATTTTTGAAAATAGGAGATAAATTTTTTTTAAAGGGGCTGTCCCACGAAAAATATTCTACAGTTTTCAAACCAGCACCTGGATTTGAATACTTTTGTAATTGCAAGTCATTAAAAATTTTGTATAGCTACTGAGTTATTCAGTAAAATGTATCTGTATAGGACCACTTAACTTCTTATTTCTTTGACCTATTCACTGAGCAGGCCGCACATGCTCAGTTTCAACTTTTAACTGTCTCCTGAGCTGTGATAAGGAGAGCTGAGACACGCCTCCTGAGATGTGATAGGGAGACAGCCAAGACACGCCTCCTGAGCTGTGATAGGGAGAGCATGGACACACCCCCTGAGCTGCAGCAGAAAAGACACTCCCCTTGAGCTGCCAGCTTGATATAAATCTAGTACAGCAATGAATGGGGAGATCTATGGATCCATGTGAGGTACAAGGCTGGTTCTAGAATTATTAGAAAGATATTGCCGTGGACTATATGATGTCTGATTTTCATTTTTTACATTATTCGTGGGATAACCTCTTTAAAGGACATCTGTCAGCGGTTTTATACCTATGACACTGGCTGACCTGTTACATGTGCAATTGGCAGCTGAGGACATCTGTGTAGGTCCCAAGTTCATATGTGCCCGCATTGCTGAGAAAAATGGTGTTTTATTATATGGTAATGATCTTCTAGGAACAACGGGGGCGTTACTATTATACCTAGAGGCTCTGTTCTCTCTCTGCAACTGCTGCACCCTATGCACTTTCATTGACAGGACCAGGCAGTGAAAATGTCATCACACCTGACCCCGTGAATCAAAGTGCAGAGGGCATGGTAGTTGCAATGAGAGCAGAGCCTCTATAAGTAATGACCTCTGTTGCTCCTAGAGGCTCATTTGCATATATTAAAGCATTATTTTTCTCAGCAATGCAGGCACTTATGGACATGGCACCAACACAGATGTCTTCAGCTGCCAAGTGCACATGTAACAGGTCAGCCAGTGTCATAGGTACAAATCTGCTGACAGATGTCCTTTAATATTACAGGCAGCGGGGTGGCTCAGTGGTCAGCACTGGTGCCTTGCAGCACTGGTGTCTTAGGTTCGAATCCGACCAAGGACAACCTCTGCATGGAGTTTGTTTGTGTGGGTTCCTCCGGTTTCCTCCCACACTCCAAAGACATAACAATAGGGAACTTAGATTGTGAGCCCCACTGGGGGCAGTGAGTTATGCTAATGTCTGTAAAGCTCTACGGAATATAGTAGCGCTATATAAGTGTATAAAATAAATGAATAAATATTGCTTGGTGTAATGGACCAACAAACTGAAAACAATACATAGACTAATGGTTTGTGCAAGTTACATTGAGATCTCCTAATGAAGAGCTGATCATGATGACATCCCTTTGTCCAGAAACCCCCTGTCATCTGCTATTATAGCCAGCTCCAGAGGAGCATATATGTCCTACAAGTCTCCTCACGCCAATTAAGGTATCTCCCCAAGGAGAGATAGTACCTACTGACCCTGACAGGTCTCTCACCCAGTTAATTTAGTATTCTCTGCTCTGCAGAGGGGCAATCACCCCATAAGCTGTCTGCAGATGAGAGGCTGGCTTATTTAATATCCAAGTCATGTCTCGGGATTGCTGCCTTATATTTGGTGGCATTAGAAGCAGAACATGGTAACAGCTCATTTGCATCCCTTTCATTCCAGTGGAGCATGCATGGTTTATAAGTCTCCTCACACCAATTAAGTTGCTCTTCCCAAGGAAAGACAATACCCTCCAAAATTTGGAAACAGTTGGAGAAGACACTTGATCTCTTGGTAGAACAAGCCTGCCTTGAACCCTCTGGTGTGTGAAGTTGGAAGCTAATGACAGGTTATAGATAGAGTTGAGCGAACGTGCTCGTAACGAGCACTGTAGTGCTCGGATCCCCTGCGCTCTCATGGCTGCAGGCATACGGATCCATCCTCACCTGACTGTAAGTCAATGGGGGTGGATCCAAACGGATCCGTCCCCACTGACTTGCAGTCGGGTGAGGAGGACAGATCCGGATGGCTGCGGCCATGCAAGCGCAGGGGATCCGAGCACTACAGTGCTTGTTACGAGCACGTTCGCTCAACTCTAGTTATAGACTATAGCTATGCGCTATTCAACCTTTGGCAAACTATCAAAAATATACATATAATTCCTCTCAAGTAAGTTACAATTCTCAGTCCCATCCCTGTTGAGAAGTCACCCAACTATGAACAATTTATCCTCAATTTATGTAAAATGCTTCACCTGGGTCATCTCTTAGAAGGCTCTTCAAGGCTGGTGACAATCAGAAGGATGTGAGATTGAAGAACTGATGTATGCTTTACTAGAGCCCTTTACAGAAAGAATACAGCGGACATCAAGACATCATTTATAAAAGGTCAGTATCTTACCCCCAGCCCATAATTACTAATAATCAGAGTCTGAAGAGGAACAAAAGAAGAAATCTAGGCAAATTTGTCGCACTTAAAATTTCAGGAAGACATTTTCATACTGATAGATATTGAGAGGAGATTGTTGTTCAGTAAAACACCATAGAAAATCTGAACGTGCAGTATGTAAAAACAGATATTAAATTGTTTTACATTTAAAGGGGTTGTCTGGTTTTGAAACCTCACTTTCAAATATTTTATAGGGTATCCCATGAAAAGTATTACTATGCAATGAATAGGGTATTGGAAATGAAGAATTATTGTAATACACATGCATTAAAAATATTGTTTGATTTTTATGTATATTACATTGCTCTCTCTGGTATCGCCCCCTGCTGTTTATCCTTCTGGTCTACCTTCTCCTGCATTCTGTGGTGGACTAACGTGCTCAGTAACTTCCATGTTCCCCTATCATGAGTGCTGGCCTAGAAAAGCAGGTGAGGCAGCCCAAACACCTTTTATTCATTCATTCATTCCTACTTCTATGTTTATCTCTCTCTAGACAGATGAGAAGGAAATTGTGGGGGCATTATGTATCATATGGATCTTGGGGGCTATATGTGAGGGACTATTTTCTATACAGCAGAGCAGGGGTTAAAAAGAGCTAATTGCAACACATTTCCTGGAAGATACAGGTACTAAATTGTCTCATGCTAACTGATACCCATGCACTGAAAGAAAAGGAATAAAGTCCTCCAAATACGTGAATAAAAAAGTCTAAAATTCATGGGACACCCACTTTAATAAATGGGGAAAGGGGGCAATATGTGGTTGAGGATCCATATCTATTATAGTTGTGAGCACCCAAAATAAGTCATACAAATTACACAAATTGAGCTCAAGGCCTACATATCATAAAATAGGGTTTATTGATATGTTACAGTAGACTAAATATTTAGTAATGTGGGGTACACATACCTGTATAAGCACTTTAAAGAGGACCTTTCATGGGTCCAGATATTATAAAATGAGTAGCAGGTTATGTAGGGCATAGTCCATGGATGTAAGATCGCTTACTATTTCTTCTGGGCACTGCTCCGTTTGCCCGCTGTGCCCCTGTTCACTTCTCCCGCCTGGTATGCTAATGAATAACATCGGTACAGGGAGGAGGAGACGGCCCTGTTTCTCAATTGGTGTCTCCTTCTCCCTGGCTGTGACGCACTCCGCTGTTATTGGACCGCGCTACAGCAAGGGAGAAAGAGACGCCCATTGAGAAACTGGGCAGTCTCAAGATCCTACTATAGCATGAAAGAGCGCTCTCCTTTTACACCAATTCACTGATTCCACATAAATTTCTACAGAACCTGTTCTGTTCCACGCTGATACAAGATTAAATAATTTAATTATGTGAAAAAGAATGTGAACACTGTAAAATCTGTAGTATCAGGCTCCAATTTCACCCCAATTAGACAATCAAGGATTAACAGATTTACTTATGTATAAAAGAATGTGAACACCCCCCCTTCCCCCGAAAATCTGTAAAACGTATCTGACTACAGTTTCACCCCAATATCAGAAGCAATCATTAGTGGAGTTACTGATGTATCGAAGAATGCAAACAACCTAAAATCTGTAGTAATAGATCACTTTTCGTAACCCCAATTAGTGCAGAAAGGTGTAATTGAATAGCCCCTATTACCCAGGCTGTACACTCCTCTATTGATCCTTGATCTCTACCTAAAGTGTGGATAATACCTCCCTGTTATATCCCTACACTATTAATAATCTTTCCCTGAACTTCTCAATAGTAAATGTTGGTCATTAAACTCTTTCCTATAACACTGTCCCTAGTGCCTGTAACGTCCCTGCACTAAGTTCACTGGAAAATGTCACAGACTGAGCAGGCTGAGACTTTTTATAGGACTGTGACATCACAGGGGCTGGCTAGCTGCTAACTAGCTGGCTGGCTGCATGCATGGCATTATGGGTGATCCCTTGTTCCTGGGCTTTTTACTTCCTTGTTCTGATGTGCAGCAGCCATTTTAGAATATATATGATTCATTACCACGAAGCGTAAAGAAATTCAATTTTGCGCCGAATCAAATTTTTCCTGAAATTGGAATGGAGACGGTGCTCGTATGAGCACTGCTTTCTCTTCAAGATTACACTGTGCGTCGCATTGCTTGCAGTGGTGGCACAGTATAATTACATGTGCTCCTCCTATTCACGTGAATAGAACAAGTACTTGTAATTACACTCTGCCGCCGAGAATTTCCAGACAACGCGCAGTGTAATCTTGATACGGGAGTAGCACTGATAGGCAGAGGTGCTGGGAGTCTGACCCACACCGATCAGATACTGATGACCTATCCTGAGTACAGATCATCATTATGTACTGGCTGAACAACCCCTTAAAGGAACTTTTGCTGTGGACACTGAGGAGCTGGTCACAAAAGATGTTTTGCATTCCTTTACTCCCCTCACCCTATCCTTCTTCTCCGTTCACCATGTACCCTTTGTAATACGACTTAATATGAAAATGTGAAATAAAAATAAGCTATTTGCCGTTATTTTTCAAACTGTCAACTCATTTACCGGCTCGTGCCGTCACTTTCATTAACATCTTTACCGGGAGGTTGGAACATTCCAGTCAGAACATTGTTCTCTTCACATTTTCTAGAGCTGCTATTTTTGCTCCCGTGAACGAAGGCTGCCTGCCTTGAATATCAAATCTTCCATTATTAAATGCAAATTCCCATACAGTTTTGTGCAGTTTGTGCACACAGATTATCTTGTTACATTAAAACAGCACTAGGAGAGGATGTGAAGATATTGGGTGGAGAACAATTTTATGCTCCATAAACTCCCTTCCGTTATCTTCTCTTATCAGAAATACGTTTCGCATTAAGCAATTTATCATCTACCTGTTTAAATGTGTTCTTATAGCGAATGATTAGAGTTCAGCTCATCAGAAATAATGATTACACCATGTGTTTAGCAAGAAAGAGGAGACAAAACAGAATGTATCCCGAAGACAGCACCAGGATATCGGCATAGACGTTGGTTTTATTTAGGAAAAAGTCAGTGTATAATTATTAGGGCTGAGCGGATCTATGTATCCGATGTGAACTTCCATTTGAATTTCAGGAAAATTTCCTTGTGCAGCCAAATTTCCTCATGCTTTGTGGCAACTAGAGATGAGCGAACGTGCTCGTAACCAGCACAGTACCGCTCGGCTTCCCTGCTCTCGCATGGGCGCAGGCAGCCGCTTCCGTCTTCCTCACCCGATGGAAGCGGCTGCCTGCGCCCATGCGAGCGCAGGAGAGCCGAGCGGTACAGTGCTCGTTACGAGCACGTTCGCTCACCTCTAGTTGCCACAAATCAATTTTTCCTGAAGCGGCATAAAAAAAACAAAAACATATATACTCTCGTTCGCAATGATGTATGACGTCATCACACATAGTGTGAGATTTTGCGCTGGATCTTCAATCAAGATGGATGCGGTGGCCTTTTTGTGCTCAAACGGACGAGATAAGTATTTTTTAAACCCCTGAAAGGCCTCCATCGACGTTCCCCATCGTTGCACCCGCTACTTACAAAGAAGGGTGCTTTATGACAAAGTAATTCATCACGAATCATTGGCTGCTTTGCTGAATTTCACAAGTTTGAAGAACTTCGCTCATCTCTAATAATTATTATCAAAACAGGTCAAAAACTCTGTTTTTTACCTCACCCGGGGCATGGAGTTTCTTTAGAAAGGTCCATGTACTCACCCGAGATGTGGATTCATTTTAATACTAGAATAGATTCGGCTTAGGGCTACTCCTAAGGGCATTATCTAAGTAACCCCCCTGGTTTTCACCCTTTAAGTCCTGTACAGGGATCTGGACTTTACTGCAGGGGAACTAAAAGGCATTTACCTTTTGGAGTAGATTGTTCAGGAGACGGCTGACCCATCGTGGGATCAGGCAAAATTGTAGTCAGGGAAAGTCTGAGGTCCCATCACAAATATATCACTTATACATGAATGAAAGTTCCACTGATGTATAAATGAGAGTATGCAGCCTCTGAATGGAAGAATTATAATTTTTATCCATGTGAAGATGAACATTTGATGAAGGTTTTCAAAACAAGCAGAGCATTAGCTAGGCTTTACTTCACCCGGGGCAAAGGTTCCATTCATCACCCTCACCCATTGTCTAAATACCCTGGCCCAAGCTAAGTGGCTTGTTGACACCCTCTCTCACAACCAGCACTCAGGGTGGCCCATTTACCCCCCTCCCCACCCCAGCTATAACCCTGATAACAAATGTCAATAGATCATTATATGCATTCAGCACCACGGACAGAGCATGGACATACAGAATTATTCTGGAGATATACACTCACCGGCCACTTTATTAGGTACACCATGCTAGTAACGGGTTGGACCCCCTTTTGCCTTCAGAACTGCCTCAATTCTTCGTGGCATAGATTCAACAAGGTGCTGGAAGCATTCCTCAGAGATTTTGGTCCATATTGACATGATGGCATCACACAGTTGCCGCAGATTTGTCGGCTGCACATCCATGATGCGAATCTCCCGTTCCACCACATCCCAAAGATGCTCTATTGGATTGAGATCTGGTGACTGTGGAGGCCATTTGAGTACAGTGAACTCATTGTCATGTTCAAGAAACCAGTCTGAGATGATTCCAGCTTTATGACATGGCGCATTATCCTGCTGAAAGTAGCCATCAGATGTTGGGTTCATTGTGGTCATAAAGGGATGGACATGGTCAGCAACAATACTCAGGTAGGCTGTGGCGTTGCAACGATGCTCAATTGGTACCAAGGGGCCCAAAGAGTGCCAAGAAAATATTCCCCACACCATGACACCACCACCACCAGCTTGAACCGTTGATACAAGGCAGGATGGATCCATGCTTTCATGTTGTTGACGCCAAATTCTGACCCTACCATCCGAATGTCGCAGCAGAAATCGAGACTCATCAGACCAGGCAACGTTTTTCCAATCTTCTACTGTCCAATTTCGATGAGCTTGTGCAAATTGTAGCCTCAGTTTCCTGTTCTTAGCTGAAAGGAGTGGCACCCGGTGTGGTCTTCTGCTGCTGTAGCCCATCTGCCTCAAAGTTCGACGTACTGTGCGTTCAGAGATGCTCTTCTGCCTACCTTGGTTGTAACGGGTGGCAATTTGAGTCACTGTTGCCTATCAGCTCGAACCAGTCTGCCCATTCTCCTCTGACCTCTGGCATCAACAAGGCATTTCCGCCCACAGAACTGCCGCTCACTGGATGTTTTTTCTTTTTCGGACCATTCTCTGTAAACCCTAGAGATGGTTGTGCGTGAAAATCCCAGTAGATCAGCAGTTTCTGAAATACTCAGACCAGCCCTTCTGGCACCAACAACTATGCCACGTTCAAAGGCACTCAAATCACCTTTCTTCCCCATACTGATGCTCGGTTTGAACTGCAGGAGATTGTCTTGACCATGTCTACATGCCTAAATGCACTGAGTTGCCGCCATGTGATTGGCTGATTAGAAATTAAGTGTTAACGAGCAGTTGGACAGGTGTACCTAATAAAGTGGCCGGTGAGTGTAGCTAGACGGAGGTCAATCAATGACATTGGATAGTTTTAATGATTTGGAGTTTAAATCCAACAAAGCACACAGAAGAACAATTATATGACTTTTACCAACGGTGCTCATCAGTGATTTTGGACTAAAAAGCAAAATCATCATAATGTATCACATGACTGATTTCCACACTACTACAGAAATCTTCATCATCTAACTATA
The DNA here is from genome assembly GCA_900303285.1 of Rhinella marina. Taxonomy (NCBI): domain Eukaryota; kingdom Metazoa; phylum Chordata; class Amphibia; order Anura; family Bufonidae; genus Rhinella; species Rhinella marina. Next base: position 80,780 of record ONZH01001001.1, read on the forward strand.
TAATACAATGGGGGAATCATCTGGCATGTTACTCCGAGGTGACTTCAACTGTTGGGGTAAATAGGTATGTGATCGCTCACCCTCATACAGGTTCAGTGTTTCTGGGCAACAGATCTCTGTTTATACAGGATGGTCTATTCTCCCGAAACAATTATTTTGGGTGCCACATCAACAATGCTGCCACCCGATGAAAGAGTGTTTCCATTGGCGGCACCTTTACATTGGGCAATTATCAGGAAGCAGCATTCATATAAACATTTGTTCCTGGTAATTAGCCCGTTTAAAGGACCTTAAAGGGAACCTGTCACTTTTAACATGGTGTCTATGTCAAAGGCAGCATGTTATAGAGCAGGAGGAGCTGAGCAGATCGATATATAGTCTTATGGGAAAATATTCAGTATAACTTGTCATTTATACATTTATATCCCTGCTCATTCTGGGCTTTGAAGTCAAGGAGGCGGAGCTATTAATGACAGCTATCTGTGTACACAGAATGAGCAGGGATATAAATGAATGAAATACAAGTTAGGGTGGTTTCACATCAGCGTTATGGATTCCGTTTGTGTTTTCCGTTATAACATGGTTATAACGGAAAATAACAGAATCCATAAGACAGAAGTCAAAATGGAAGCCTTTAGAGGCATTCCGTTTCGATCCATCATAATAGAAGTCTATGAGAATCATAACGGATCCGTTCTGCTTCCTGTTGTGGAAGACGGAAAACAAAGTCCTGTTGACAGGACTTTTTTTTCTGTTCTGCATAACGGAAACCAGACGGATCCGTTGTGATGACATTCGTGTGTCTATATATCAATCTGCTCAGCTTCTCCTGCTCTATAACATGTGTAGTACCCCAGAATGGGCACTACCATTCCTACACCCTGCTACTGTCTCTAATTGCTAACAAATAATGTCATGTGTACTTGATGTATGTGATCGCTCACCCTCATACAGGTTCAGTGTTTCTGGGCAACAGATCTCTGTTTATACAGGATGGTCTATTCTCCCGAAACAATTACTTTGATATTGTGCCTTAATAACATTGCTATGTAACTTATGCATTGTATTGCATATAATGTGCCTGGTTGTCCAGCAGGTGGCAGTGTTTCTGGCAGAGAGACCTTTAGATAGAATGAGACTTACCATTCCATTCTCCCACCTTTTGGGCAGAAGTGTCCTGCTTCCTACCAAGGGAAGGGTTGCAGGAAGCTATAGGGATTCTATAGAAGAGTTGGAGATAGACAAGACATGACTCAGTGAGGGGAGTATTCCCCCCTTCCTGCAGCAGGAGTCTTCCTCAGGAAGCAGTTCATAGAGCACCACGACTCCTTGCAGTTTATAGACGGGGTATCACGAGGGGGGTCCCCACTCAAAGGTACTAGAACTGCCAGAAAGTCCAGTAACCAGACCCAAGCCAGAGATTAGCACAGCAGAGATATAAAGCCAAGTATTCAAGTTCACCTGCCAGTGCACTCCAAAACCTGCTGGAATATTTTCTGGATGCAGGTTTATTCAAGTAAAACTGTTGAACTTTATCAAGTTTGGACTCAACTCACTCTCTACCAACTACAACTTTCTTCTTCGAATGCTAAGGAGCCTAACCCTGGGCAGCGATGATATCCAGGTTAGGAGCACTGCCACACACAGATCTAGTAAGGCCACAACAAACCACTCGGTATTTCCTGCACACTGGGATCCCGATCGTGCCTTGGGGGACGACACGTTGCCCATGCTGCCTGCATATTAATTTACATTTTCATGATGACTGCTTCAGTGGCATCTTGCACTCTGGTGCTTGAATCAGCCGCAAAAGTAGATCTACATTAAGCAGTGGTATAGCCTGCACTGCACTTTACACCATTCATCCAGTGAAGCGCACTTTTCGATACATAATTCAGCCTGACACCTTTAAGCAGAATTTCCACATGGATTCCTGAAGCCGTTCTAACATAAACTCTAATTTATGCAAATAATATGCACATAACATTATAGCAAAGCCATTCTTTATATTAGTTTTCTACTGACACAATCTGAACAAACCTTTTATTAAATCATATTTCCCTTCTGTAATTATTGTAATTTACTAATCCAGAGCCTTTACTTCATTTCTGTAAAACTTCCCATAAATCACAGCACAACATCTGCGAAAAAGGCTGAAATTTAATATGCGGTTTGTTAGATGGAAAAATACTAACCAATTGTATACTGTACGTACTTATATACAGCCATGTGAAAAAGTAAGTACGCCTCATGTATAGTTCTAATTCCCTTTACTGCCCCTTTTGCATGCAAAATCCAGTCTTTGACACTTCCAAAATATATTTCCGCAATTCTCTTTGGACTTTTTTTTCCAGCAATGCAATGTGTAAGGGTTTTTTTTTTTTTTTGCATGCACAGTTCATTCACAGCTCCCCCTTTCTCCACAGTATCTTGATAGGCTACAGATCAGGACTTTTCTGGAATTACTTTATTTTAGCCATTCCTTAGAGTTATGTTTAGAGATTATTCCATGTTACAGTATAAGGTCCACTTTCAGCTGAACACAGTCTCCTCAAGCATCTTCTACAAAATTGACGGCTGCATAAAGGATCCTAGGATAGTTGATTGCACTGCCCTGAGCATGATATCTCCACCACCCTGCTGTATTGTTGGTATCAGGTTCTTCTGGTGAAATGTTTTCTTTAAAGGGGTTGTCCAAGTTATTTTTTTGTCCTTTGTATGTTTCTAACTAGGCAAATATAATGTTTCTTCAATGCACTTACTTTAACTTCAGTGCCTCCTTTCTCAAATTTCACTGAGGATCACATGACCTGTGATGTCAGCTTCTCTCCCTGCTCTGCTGATGTTTCGTGCACAAGCCTGAGAGATCAGATAAGAGTCTACACACCAGACGTCACTTTGCTGGCCACACCCTCTGCACTGGCTGTGCTGCTGCTGTTCTCTCCCTGGATTCTTTCAGATAAAACATTAACCCCTTCAGCAGCAGACTCAGACTCAGGGCTGAAGGCTTTACTAAGTAGCAGCGGCAGTGGGGAGACAAATTCCGGGGACAGGAGCTGACATAGGAGTTCTGCAGAGCAGAAAGGTAGGGGGAAGTTCCTGTGTGTATCCTACACATACAACATGCTGCTGAGTCTCCTAGCAGTCAGACATGTCACTCAGGGCAGCACTTGTATTCACTCCCTTTGCAGAGCAGGGGGAGGGGCAGAGATTGTTGTTATTGCAGGTAAACAAAGGCCAGAAGAGAACCAGGGAAATGTGGAAATATAGATTTTTTTTTTTTGCCTAAAACTTGCTTAACTTAGTTGTATATTGCTGCCCATCAGATTTACAGTGCTATATTTTTTTTTTTTCATAACTCGGAAAACTCCTTTAAAGGGGTTGTCCGAGTTATTTTTTGTCCTTTGTATGTTTCTAACTAGTCAAATACAACAGCTTTTCCATACACTTTCTGCTTCTAAAGCTGCTGGTTTCTCAGGTTTCAATGAGGGTCACATGACCTGTGATGTCAGCTTCCCTCCCTGCTAATCTTGTATACGTGTACAGAGTCTGTACGCGAAACATCACTGTGCTGGCCACGCCCCCCCTGCTCTGCCGCTGCTGCTATCTGCTCTCCCTGGATTCTTTCAGATAAAACATTAACCCCTTCAGCCAGAACACACTGAAGGCTTTACAACAGCAGCTGCAGATGTAAAGAGACACAGGATCTGCCCTCCTCACCCTACAGACACAGAGCTGACTGGAGCTGATCTGGAGGAGATGCAAAGTATTGTATTGTACAAGAACAGGTAGGGGGAAGACCCTGTGTGTATTAGCTGTGTCATTGTACAGCTGGGACTTGTAGTCCTACACATACAACCTGCTGCTGAGTATCCCAGCAGACATGTCACTCAGGGCAGCATTTGCAGAGCAGAGCAGGGGGAGGGGCAGAGATTGTTATTACTGCAGGTAAACAAAGACCAGAAGAGAACCAGGGAAATGTGGAAATATAGATTTTTTTTTGCCTAAAACTTGCTTAACTTAGTTATATATTGCTGCCCATCAGATTTAAAGTACTATATATTTTTTTATTCATAACTCGGACAACCCCTTTAAGTGTAACCAAACATGTCTTTCAGTCCTGTAGTCTAGCTTTGCCTTGTCTGTCTTGGGCACATTGTTTCAGATGTCTTGATGTTTGCCTAGGTGTCCATGAGAAGACTTTATTCCTGCCCTGATGTTCTTTTTGTACAGCAGAGTTTTCCTCCTGGTACATACCATATAGATATAATTAGTGTAGATGTTTTTTAATGGCAGACTTATGCACCCTAACACAATAGGCGACACAAGCTACTTGTAGCTGATGAAGTTCTTGGGTTCTTTTTAGCATTTTGTGGTCTGCCCTCAGGCTGAACTTACTGGCACAACCTGGCCTTGCAGTTTGGAAATTATATAAGATCTTCTCTGGTTGTGAATGATCTTCCAGACAATAGAACGACTGATGGCCAATTTCTTTTTGGCAATCTTTTCAAACCCCTGTCCAAACTCATAGGCGTCTATAACCTCGGAGGCCTCTAAGTGTTTCCTGATCTAATCATAGCAATGGTCTACATTTCAATAGTGACAACAACCAAACCAAACCAAACGTCTGTAGATTCAATAAAATAACTTTCTCTACTCAAGTTTTGTTATAATCATGTGCAGCTGATTCCAATGTTATTTCTACCTTCAGTTAAAGTTCTTCTGCTTTCTAAGCTACCGGAGCACAATCACGTGTAACTGACTGAAAACCTCCACCAGCAGATGTAGCTCTACTCTTTATCACCTAGTATCACCTATATTCAAAAGGAGCAGCATATTGAAGTTGACTACTGACCGAGAATGCCTAGGAGAAAGAGTGCAAGGCTATCTGCTGCTGGAGCTTTACTGTCAGTTACTGGAGTGTACAGCATTGGGTGTCTGTGCTGTTGTATCTTTGCATTCAGCTACAGCAGTGTACTACCTTGGTGTCTGTGCTGCTGGAACCTTACTGTCAATTACAGGAGTGTACAGCATTGGTGTCTGTGCTGCTAGAGCCTTACTGTCAGTTACAGGAGTGTACAGCATTTGTGTCTGTGCTGCTGGAGCCTTACTGTCAGTTACAGGAGTGTACAGCATTGGTGTCTGTGCTGCTAGAGCCTTACTGTCAGTTACAGGAGTGTACAGCATTTGTGTCTGTGCTGCTGGAGCCTTACTGTCAGTTACAGGAGTGTACAGCATTGGTGTCTGTGCTGCTGGAGCCTTACTGTCAGTTACAGGAGTGTACAGCATTGGTGTCTGTGCTGCTAGAGCCTTACTGTCAGTTACAGGAGTGTACAGCATTGGTGTCTGTGCTGCTGGAGCCTTACTGTCAGTTACAGGAGTGTACAGCATTGGTGTCTGTGCTGCTAGAGCCTTACTGTCAGTTACAGGAGTGTACAGCATTGGTGTCTGTAAAGCTGGAGTTTTACTGTCAGCTAAAGCAGTGTGCAGAATATGTGTCTATGCTGCACACTATCATATTAAATCTACATATATATATATATATATATATATATATATATATATATATATATACTAGCAGAAGGACCCGGCTTTGCACGGGTATGTTTAATCTATTTCATTTAATGTCTCTGTGTGTCGTTAAAAGATATTGACATTATCCCCCATAACAGTGACCTCTACATCACCCCGCCCCCTTAACAGCGAACTCATCAGGGGCCTGCCTCCTTAACAGTGAGGTACTTAATCAGAGGTACACTCTAAGTGATATATGTGGATGTACTTATTTTTCCACAGAAAATGGCACCCCTTTCAGCTTTATATACTGACTGAATGAAGATATTGATATGTCTATCTTTGCCTGATGCAACATTTCCAAATGCAAGTTGACATAACGTACAATACACAAAGCAAAGAAGACTGTTTAGGCAGGTCCCTTTTCAGGATGTCAGCCTGTGAGACAGCTCAGGTGTAGATAAAGATAAATGAAGCATTTTCTGCAGTCGCAAGAAGACACAATTTCACTGTCAGTGTGCATCACTAACATACGTAGCAGTAATACCACCAATAATAGCAATAATGCAGAAAGTCCAGGGTTTAAGAAGTCATTGCAGCTGATCTCCAATCTCTTTATCTAATAATTGAAGAAATAATTACATAGAAAAAAATCTATTTTCACTGTACCTTTGGAGGCTATTGCACCAGCTGCAGTTGAAACCAATTTGGGATCTAACACAGGCACCGCAGCTGTTAAACTGGAGACAAGCTGAGGGAAGACACAGTAAACAGCGTTATACATCATTTATCATGTCACAGATATACAGATTGATCTATCTATTTATCTATCTCGTATTTATTTATCTATCTACTATCTATCTACAGTACCTTATATCTATGTATGTAGCTATCTGTCATGTCTACAAATAATATCTGTACATCATTCATTTGTCCACCTATCTACCTACATATCTATCTATCTATCTATCTATCTATCTATCTATCTATCTATCTATCTATCTATCTATCTATCTATCCATCCATCTATCTATCCACCTATCCATCTATAATGTATCTATCTATTTAACTCATATCTATCTCATATCTATCTATCTATCTATCTATCTATCTATCTATCTAATCTATCTATCTATCTATCTACAAAAAATAACAGCAGCACAGTTGAATGGATGAATGGGTGCAAAAAATCCTCAAGGGTGTATAGGTATTAACACCAACTAACAATATAATTTCAAAAAACAAGGCAGCACTTCAAATTCAGTGTAAAGGTGAGGACCCTTTAATCCTTAGGCAACGTTTCTGCCCACTCTATGAGGCCTTTGTCAAGCGATGAGGCTTGACAAAGGCCTCATAGAGTGGGCAGAAACGTTGCCTAAGGATTAAAGGGTCCTCACCTTTACACTGAATTTGAAGTGCTGCCTTGTTTTTTGAAATTATATCTATCTATCTATCTATCTATCTATCTATCTATCTATCTATCTATCTATCTCATATCTATATATCTATTATCTATCTATCTATCTCATATCTATCTATCTCATATCTATCTATCTATCTATCTATCTATCTATCTATCTCATATCTATCTATCTAGCCCTGTAGGAAATTTCCCTGTAAGGGCTATGGCCAATCCACCCCTAAAGAGAGAGGGAGTACACGTAACACAACATCTCATCAGGGCCTCTACCATTCCCATCCTCTGCACCAATTCCTCAAGGGCTCACTGCATATCTATCTATCTATCTATCTATCTATCTATCTATCTATCTATCTATCTATCTATCTATCTACAGTATCTACCTACCTTATGTCAATGTATCTATTTTACATGTCTAAAAATCATATCTATACATCATTCATTTATCTGTCTGAAGAACAAAGAGTATGATATTTGTGAGCCGGGCTCTTCCTTTTTTATGCCTCATGTACATTTTATATGATAGATTGTTACAATGTCTATTATATTATTCTATGCAGTTATTCTGATGTTTCTTTTAGGTAAACATAGCTGATTCCAATAGTTTTAGCCAATGAGGACAATTCCACTGAACACTGTGGTATATATTCCAGCTCAATTCTATAAGATCATATCTTCTTTAGCTGGTTTTATTTTTACATTTCACATTCCCCTTAATGCTAGCAATTTTGCAAAGAAGAAACCTCACCCATAATGCTAGGTGCTGTTAAATCCATCCAAGTGAAAACAATAACAGGGAAATGTGTCTTTCCACCTAGTGATCGCTCCTCGGAATCGCTCAGTCAGAGCGCTCTATATAAAATATTCTCGATATTCCTCAATATGACCCGCAACATCTGTGCTACAATTTAATGTATATTTATGATAGTTTTATTACCTAAACCATCGAGGAGCCTGGGGATTATATTCATCTTTACTATGCTATTTTAAGAGATCTTAGCTAATGCACCCTTGTTATATTATCTGCATGCTTTTGTAATAAAAAGGACATTTAAAATTGGAATCAGCATAAGACAGACAGGCTTTTGGAAGCAGACAAATTCATAGCTAAAGGGGTTGTATGAGATTCAAAGGACGCAGTTGCTTTTTTTCTCCACAAGCAGCATCATTCTTGTTCATGGGTCTGTAGCTCAGCTTTATTCATTTAGAGCTGAGCTGCAATCTGCAACACAGCCCAAGTATAAGACCTCATGCACATGACCGTTGCTCGTATTGCGGCACACAAACAGAGGGTCCGCAATATGTGGGCACCGGCTGTGTGGGCACAGATTGAATGGGTCCGCAATCCGGAGATGCGGTGAAGAACGGAGGCACGAAACCCCACGGAAGCACTATTGAGCGCTTCCACGGGGTATCTCTCCTTGCCTTGGCACTGCAAAAAAATAGAACTTGTTCTATTTTTCCGGAGCGCGGACGGATCACGGACCCATTCAAGTTGAATGGGTCTGAATCCAACACAGCAGCCGCATGGATAGTGCCCGTTCATTGGGGATCGCAAATTGCGGTCCCCAATCCACGGTATGGCCGAGCAACAGCCTGTGTGCATGAGGCCTAAGAGAGGTGCTGTTTCTGCAAGAAAGCAACCTTGTTTCTCTAAATTCATGCAACAACTATAAAGCAACTGTATGTTGTGATCCGCATTTTAAACAGTTTTCCCTCCCTAAAGCGCACCATTCCTTGTGCGCTTAAAGGGCATCTGTCAGCAGATTTGTACCTATGACACCGGCTGACCTGTTACATGTGCACTTGGCAGCTGAAGACATCTGTGTTGGTCCCCTTTTCATATGTGTCCGCATTGCTGACAAAAAAAATGTTTTATTATATGCAAATGAGCCTCTAGGAGCAACGTGGGCGTTACCATTACATCTCTCTACAGCTCTCTCTGCAACTGCTGTGCCCCTTCCACTTTGATTGACAGGACCAGGCAGTGTAAATGTCATCACACCTGGTCCTGTCAATCAACGTGCAGAGGGCGCGGCAGTTGCAGAGAGAGCAGAGCCTCTAGGTGTAACAGCAATGCCCCTGTTGCTCCTAGAGGCTAATTTGCATATATTAAGACTTCATTTTTTTCCGCAATGGGGGCACATATGAACATGGGATCAACGAACCCAGATGTCATGAACACGTCAGCCAGTTTCATATGTACAAAACAGCTGACAGATGCCCTTGGAAATCCACTTATCTGTATACTGCTGACTTCTCAAGCCCTTCGGTCCTGTGCAAAACCGGGCAACATAATAGAGGCCTGTATTGATCTTTTCTGAGGGGCCTCCTTGGGGGAGATGCTTGTATGTGAGTCAAGTTTTAAACTAAAGGACAATGTACCGTATTTAAAGAAGGGGGGGTCACACATTCACACCTGAGTTTTTTTTAGGAAAATATTTTTTTTTAAATTGAATATTGCCCACACTACAAAGACATGGGACTGATTTGTCAAAACTGGTATAGAGGAAAACTGGCTTAGTTGTTCATAGCAACCAATCAGATTCCAACTTTCATTTTTCAGAGCTCCTTTGCCCCAGTTTTGATGAATTTAAAAACTAGAGATGAGCGAGCATGCTCGGCCAAGCGTACTCGGGAGCAATTTTCGAGTAGTAGCGTAAGCATCTTCTAATCTGTACGCTAATGCGTACGCATCTTGTAATTTGTACGCATTAGTGTACAGATTATAAGATGCATATGCATTAGCGTACAGATTATAAAATGCGTACGCTACTACTCGAAAATTGCTCCCGAGTACGCTCGGCCGAGCATGCTCGCTTATCTCTATTAAAAACCAACCCCATTATTAGATTCACACACTGAATGTGTGTGAAAAATTGGCAATTCTTTTTAAGACTTTATTATATTAAAATATGTCAGTATATGTTCACCATATCTTTCCTTCCATACCTGTATAACATAAATCCATAAAATAATATTTAAACACCAAGAGTGCATTCATCTATATAATGATAAGACATGGGAGATATACAATGCATATATGATTAGGTATAATACATCTTATTACTTTTATTTTTAGAGTGATATACATAACCTATATGTTTTCTCAGACATTCCTCCATTAAGATAATTCTTCAAACTCAGAGCCACTTCGCAGCTCATTAAATCAATGGACTGAAGTGTCCTTCCAATAGTGACATATTATCCTGCACATGGATCACTCACTTGGAAGAGGCAGCATCTCGACTGCAGAAAAGTTGGTAATCTTAGACATATCCAGTTCCACCCTGTGATATTCGAAGATTGTTCTCCTGCGAACATCTGGAAAAATATGACAAAGAAAATGTCAGAATAGCAAAAACTATGTTTGATTAATATTTATTTCCAGAAAGCGTACAAGTTATTTGAGCTGGAGCTTCAATGATTTCCAGAATGAAGGGATGCTTTCCTTGTTCTCAATGGAAAAGAACTGCAATTCTCGGTTTCTTAGACAAAGGGGCCACCTCTTCATTAAGAATGGGGAACATGAGACCTTCATTGAGTTTGTGTGTAGACCTCACTGCTGGAAATCTACCAATATTACTTATTGCATCATTTTCTGTCTTCATTGAGCTGTTCTCACTTTCTGGTTTACGTATGGTTGAGTTCATTCATATGCTTGAACTCATCCTGGATCAAGCATAGGCTCAGTGGGACAAGTGGCCTCAGCAGACTCGTAGAAAATCATGCACTCAATGCACACTATGTACGGTGTGCACTTGTTTGGTACTCGTGCATTGCGGACCGCTATTTGCGGTCTGCAGCATGGGTATGGGGCACACACGCTCATATGCATGAGCCCTAACTGTGATTCTTGCTATTTTCCACCACTGTCAATATCTCTGGTTCCGATATACCTTCTGATAGATTATTATATTCTTCCATCTTTTTGACCTTACATTTTTGAGTGGACATCCCCATTAACAAATGTCTTTTTGGAATAAAGTATATTAGAGTACGGTACTATATTTCATCCCAAGCTAAATGGATAAGCCAATGAATTTGCCAAAGACAGATACGTAACTTGAAAGCAAAGGACCAATTATGGTATATGTCATTTATAATACTGGTGCTATTATTACCTCTGGCATCCCCCTATAGCAGGGACCAGCAATCTTTGGCACTCCAGCTGTTGTGAAACTACAATTCCCAGCATTCTTCATTCATTTCCAGGGGCGGACTGGGAACTTCAAGTGGCCCTGGAAAAAATCCTAAAAGTTGCCCGTTTTGTAGTCATGTCCAAATTGATGGAAGGCAGGGCCAGTAATACCTTATTGTGGAACATTATACCACCCCCAACAGAGCCAAATACCACAGTCCATCACAAAATACCTCCAGCAGCACAAAATACATCCACAAAAAAGTCCACTGGCCGACCATGAGGAGGGGCCACGCGGCCCCCTGGGCATCGGCCCACCGGGAAATTTCCCTGTAAGGTCTATGGCCAATCCGCCCCTGTTCATTTCTATGTGAATTCTTAGAAGAGTAGAGCAAGTATGCATGCTGGGAGTGTCACGCGAGGTCGGCGTCGCGCTCCCTCTGTACGACATCGCTGGACCTCTCTGCCCCCCTAGAGACGAGCAATAGGGAATTGAAGTGCTGGTCTTGTCAGCCAGCACTTCATGAGTTAATTCTCTGGTTGGGTTTAGCCATGTGGTGCTGATCACACCACATGGCTACTTTACATATTGTTTGGACAGCTTGCTCCGCCTCAGGTCATGTTATGCTGGCCACATCACATGATCCTGGGCGGGCTATTTAAAGATGGCAACTGCCTCACTCAGATGCCTGTGATTAGTTTATACTTTTGATCAGTGCTTGTGCGACCTTGTGTTTTGGATTTGCTATTTGGACTCTGACTTTGGACTTGGACTTGGACCTCTCTTCTCTTGACCCCTGGTATTTACGCTATCTCCTGTGTTTGACCCGGCTTGCTGACTACTCTATCATTGTGTTTGTTCTGTCTGTGTTTTGTCTCTCCCTGTGTTCCCTTTCTCTCCCTCTGCACTTACCCAGTATAGGGAACGTCTTCGTGGTTGTCCGCGGCCGCCTAGGGCCGTTTGAGGCAAGTAGGTAGGGAAAGAAGGGGGGTTTCAAGTACAGGGCACACCTTCCCTTGTCTCCCCCGTGACAGAATCACAGGCCGTATCATATGGAGCAATTGCGGGTGCTCACGGACCAGGTTCAGGGTATGGCGCAGATGATCCAGAACCTGGCCGAGAGGCTCCTACATCAGGAGCAGCTACAACCTGCACTAGTAGCGGCTCCCTCCACATCTAACCCCATTGTGGAACCTCATGTTAAATTGCCGGATCGTTTTTTGGGGAACCGGAAAACTTTCCGTTCCTTTAAGGAGAGCGTAAAATTGTATTTTCGTTTACGTCCTCACTCCTCGGGTGCCGAGCAGCAGCGGGTAGGAATAATTATTTCCTTGCTGCAAGGTGATCCGCAGGAATGGGCCTTTTCTTTACCGCCTGACTCCCCAAGCTTGCAGTCTGTGGAAGCATTTTTTCAGGCCTTAGGCCTATTATATGAGGAGCCTGACTTGACTTCTGTAGCTGAGACTCAGCTCAGAGACATTCGGCAGGGTAACCGTCCAGTAGAGGATTACTGTGCTGAGTTTAGAAAGTGGTGTGTTTCCTCTGGATGGAATGACCCTGCTTTGAGAAGCCAGTTTAGGGTGGGGCTGTCTGACCATCTTAAGGACTTACTTGTCAGTTACCCTACTCCTGACACCCTAGAGGCGGCCATGACACTAGCCATTAAACTGGATCGTCGAGTGAGGGAGAGACGGAGGGAACGTTCAGATATTCCTCAGGGTGTCGTCCTGCCTGAATCCCCTCTTCTGAGTCCACCTTCTACCAGGGTCCCGGAGGAGTCCATACAGTGGGGAGGAACTTTGAGAGATCAGAGACGCTTGAATGGAACCTGTTTCTACTGCGGTGAGACGAACCACTGGCTCCAGCAATGCCCGAAACTTCTGCCCTCTAGAGAGCTTTCTGCCGGAAGTAAGGTAACCCCAGCGGTGGTAAGGAGGAAAGTATTATTACCTATCTCCATTGCGTACAACCAACTCAGGGGGTCCGGTAAGGCTTTTGTTGATTCTGGTTCTGCCATTAATTTTATTGATTTTGATTTTATACAATCTGTGGGGATTCCGCTAGTTCCTTTAAGGGAGGTGATTGAAATTATCGCACTGGATTCCACTCCATTGAATAATGGGAGAGTGGAGTTTTGTACTCCTGAGGTTGTATTAACTGTAGGAATTACCCATACCGAGACTTGTTCCTTCCTTGTATTAAAGGATTTACCTGCCGACCTTGTTTTAGGTCTGCCATGGTTACAGGACCACAACCCTGTGATCAACTGGTCGGTAGGTGAATTGGAAAAATGGGGAATGAATTGTGACAAATGTTGTAAATCAGTATTGCTGTTTGGAGGTACCACTGAGTCTCTTTCCTTGCCCAAGTATATCGGCGATTTTTCGGACGTTTTTTCCATGTCCGAGGGATCCAAATATCCCAAAGGTCGCATTTATAATCTCTCTACTCCTGAACGTCAGTCCATGAGGGATTATCTCAAAGAGAGTCTGGCCAAGGGTCACATCCGGCCTTCAGTTTCTCCCATGGGGGCAGGTTTTTTCTTTGTTGGTAAAAAGGATGGAGGATTGAGGCCCTGTATCGATTACAGGGAGCTCAATAAAATCACTGTTAAAAACAGATACCCGTTGCCCCTTATTCCTGACTTGCTGAATCAGGTCCAGGGGGCCTGTTGGTTCACCAAGCTGGATTTGAAGGGGGCATACAACCTAATCAGGATTCGTGAGGGGGACGAATGGAAAACTGCTTTTAATACCCCGGAAGGTCATTATGAGTACTTGGTAATGCCTTTTGGGTTAAGTAACGCTCCGGCAATTTTCCAAAACTTTGTCAATGACATTTTTAGACCATTTATTGGGAAATTTGTAATTGTCTATATTGATGACATCCTGATTTTTTCTGCAGACTGGGAAAGTCACGTATCTCACACCAGGCAAGTGCTGGAGGTGTTGCGTGAAAACAAGTTGTTCGTTAAAGGGGAGAAGTGTACCTTTGGTGTTCAGGAAGTGGCCTTTTTGGGATACATTCTCACCCCTTTTTCTTTCAAAATGGACCCAGTTAAAGTACAGGCCATTGTGGATTGGGTGCGACCTTCCTCTTTGAAGGCGCTCCAGCGATTTCTGGGGTTTGCTAATTTTTATCGTAAATTTGTCAAAGATTTTTCAGTGGTAGCCAAACCCATTACGGATTTGACTCGCAAGGGGGCTGATCTGGTCAATTGGCCCCCTGCAGCTATTGAGGCCTTTGAAAGGTTAAAGCAGGGTTTTATTAATGCTCCTGTGTTGGTCCAGCCTGATCAAAGTAAGCCTTTTGTAGTTGAGGTGGATGCATCTGAAGATGGTGTGGGGGCAGTACTGTCCCAGGGGTCTTCCACCTTAACTAATCTTATGCCATGCGCCTTCTTCTCCCGCAAGTTCTCTCCTGCCGAGAGGAATTATGACATTGGTAATAGGGAGTTACTTGCAATCAAGTGGGCATTTGAGGAATGGCGTCATTTTTTAGAAGGGGCAGTTCACCGCATTACGGTCCTCACGGATCATAAGAATTTAATGTTTCTAGAATCGGCTAAGCGATTGAATCCTAGACAGGCGAGGTGGGCTTTGTTCTTTACTCGTTTTGATTTTTGTGTTACCTTCAGACCCGGGAGCAAGAACGTTAAGGCCGATGCCTTATCCCGAAGTTTCCAGGCGTATCAGCCTCCTGACGTCCCTCCTGAGCCCATCCTGCCAGCTGATATCATCGTGGCCGCTACCTCATCTGACCTCGCTTCTGAAATCTCGGCAGGACAACATCTTGCTCCCACTGGTACCCCCAATGACAAATTGTTTGTGCCGGCTCATTTGCGGTTGCGACTGCTGGGTGAGTGCCATAATTCTGTTTTGTGTGGACATCCTGGCATCAATGCCACCAAGGAGTTGGTCTCTAGGCAGTATTGGTGGCCCGTCAATCTCCAGAGATGTTCAGGCTTTTGTAACGGCGTGTAACACTTGTGCCAGGTCCAAGAATTCCAAGACACGACCTATGGGTGAGTTACATCCTTTACCCATACCTAGCAGACCTTGGTCACATCTGTCCATGGACCTTATCATGGATTTGCCGTGCTCTGAGGGTAAAACCGTGATATTTGTGGTCGTTGACAAATTCAGCAAAATGTGTCATTTTATTCCTTTGTGTAAATTACCCTCTGCGAAGGTCTTGGCGTCCGTGTTCATTGATAATATTGTCAAACTGCATGGTGTTCCTGAGAATATCGTTTCTGATAGGGGAGTACAGTTTGTGTCTAGGTTCTGGAGGGCGTTCTGTAATAAGATTGGTATCTCTTTGTCCTTTTCATCAGCCTTTCATCCGGAGACCAATGGTCAGACTGAACGTCTTAACCAATCCGTTGAGCAATATCTCAGATGTTATGTTTCTGATAACCAGCATGTGTGGGCCAGATTTCTGTCTCTGGCTGAATTTGCAATTAATAATCGTGTTAATTCATCCTCTGGGATGTCGCCGTTTTTCTGCAATATGGGTTTTCATCCACGCTTTGGCTCCTGTTCCCCATCTGCGTCGGTTGTCCCAGAGGTCAATTATTTTTCTCAAGAACTGTGCACAGTTTGGGCACAGGTTCAGTCGAACCTGGAAAAGGCCCAAGGAGTTCAAAAAGCTAAGGCTGATAGAAAACGTTCTAAGGGTGTGAATTTTAAGGTTGGGGATAAGGTATGGTTATCGACTAAAAATCTCAACATGAGGGTACCATCCTACAAGTTTGCACCTCGCTTCATTGGTCCTTACAGGATCACCAAGGTGATCAATCCGGTTTCTTTTAGGTTATGTTTACCCGACTCCCTTCGTGTTCATAATGTTTTTCATGTGTCTTTGCTCAAACGTTATGTTGCTTCCGTTGGTCCTGAGGAACAGTCTCCTCCTCCGGTTAAGGTGGCAGGACAAATGGAGCATGAGATTGCCAGAATTGTGGATGTGAGAAGGGTCCGGAATTCCTTCCAGTACCTCGTACATTGGAAGGGGTTCGGTCCTGAGGACAGGTCTTGGGTACCGTTGACCAGGATGCATGCAGACTCGCTCATCCGAAAGTTCCATCTGCAGCATCCCGATAAGCCTGCTTCCGCTGGTAAGGGTCCGGTGGCCCCTCGTGAAGGGGGGGGTACTGTCACGCGAGATCGGCGTCGCGCTCCCTCTGCACAACATCGCCGGACCTCTCTGCCCCCCTAGAGACGAGCAATAGGGAATTGAAGTGCTGGTCTTGTCAGCCAGCACTTCATGAGTTAATTCTCTGGTTGGGTTTAGCCATGTGGTGCTGATCACACCACATGGCTACTTTACATATTGTTTGGACAGCTTGCTCCGCCTCAGGTCATGTTATGCTGGCCACATCACATGATCCTGGGCGGGCTATTTAAAGATGGCAACTGCCTCACTCAGATGCCTGTGATTAGTTTATACTTTTGATCAGTGCTTGTGCGACCTTGTGTTTTGGATTTGCTATTTGGACTCTGACTTTGGACTTGGACTTGGACCTCTCTTCTCTTGACCCCTGGTATTTACGCTATCTCCTGTGTTTGACCCGGCTTGCTGACTACTCTATCATTGTGTTTGTTCCGTCTGTGTTTTGTCTCTCCCTGTGTTCCCTTTCCCTCCCTCTGCACTTACCCAGTATAGGGAACGTCTTTGTGGTTGTCCGCGGCCGCCTAGGGCCGTTTGAGGCAAGTAGATAGGGAAAGAAGGGGGGTTTCAAGTACAGGGCACACCTTCCCTTGTCTCCCCCGTGACAGGGAGATGTAGTTTCACAACAGCTGGAGTGCCGTAGGTTGCCCACAGGGTAACTGCTTTTCTGGGTTACCTGCAATACTGGTTAAAATACTGCAAAAACAAGGAAATAATATAGCATACAAAATAAAGTTGAGTGAAACCCTTTCATTAGGACATCTTACATTTCTTTTATATAGCTTTGCTGCCCTTTGAATATGAAATATAAAGGAGTAAACAAAGTTAAAAGTTAAAAGTTGTGTCTCTTCGGGACCATGCTTTTTCCCAATTCTGTCAGGTTTCTTTCATAATGGTTACTTATTCTTCTTTGAACTTCAAATACTATTCAGTTCATGAAAACATATGCCAACTGTGAGCTAATGTTTTCTACTGAAGTAAGTTTTTCATTTTCATTTTGTTAGATGATATGGTATAAAGCTAGTGATGTGTATGAGTAACACATATGTGTATATGACCAGATATGACATCTAATGGTGTACACCACCACCAGGAAAGCTGCTCCCATTCAAGTGAATGGAAGTAGGGCTGCAACACCCAGCTCAGGATGAAGCTATGTAGCTCCATCTCTGGAGTCACTACAGTCATGGCCAAAAGTTTTGAGAATGATACAAATATTAATTTTTACAAAGTCTACTGCTTCAGTTTTTATAATGGCAATTTGCATATACTCCAGAATGTTATAAAGAGTGATCAGCTTAACAGCAATTACTTACAAAGTCAATATTTACCTAGAAAATTAACTTTTTCCTCCAAAACACATTTCAACATCATTGCAGCCCTGTCTTAAAAGGACCGGCTAACATTGTTTCAGTGATTGCTCCATTAACACAGGTGTGGGTGTTGATGAGGACAGGGCTGGAGATCAATCTGTCATGATTAAGTAAGAATGACACCACTGGACACTTTAAAAGGAGGCTGGTGCTTGGCATCATTGTTTCTCTTCTGTTAACCATGGTTATCTCTAAAGAAACACGTGCAGTCATCATTGCACTGCACAAAAATGGCCTAACAGGGAAGAGTATCGCAGCTAGAAAGATTGCACCTCAGTCAACAATCTATCACATCATCAAGAACTTCAAGGAGAGAGGTTCCATTGTTGCCAAAAAGGCTCCAGGGCGCCCAAGAAAGACCAGTAAGCGCCAGGACCGTTTCTTAAAAGTGTTTCAGCTGCGGGATCGGGCTACCAGCAGTGCAGAGCTTGCTCAGGAATGGCAGCAGGCAGGTGTGAGTGCATCTGCACGCACTGTGAGGCGGAGACTCTTGGAGCAAGGCCTGGTCTCAAGGAGGGCAGCAAAGAAGCCACTTCTCTCCAGAAAAAACATCAGGGACAGACTGATATTCTGCAAAAGGTACAGGGAGTGGACTGCTAAGGACTGGGGTAAAGTCATTTTCTCTGATGAATCCCCTTTTCGATTGTTTGGGACATCTGGAAAACAGCTTATTCGGAGAAGACGAGGTGAGCGCTACCACCAGTCTTGTCTCATGCCAACTGTAAAGCATCCTGAAACCATTCATGTGTGGGGTTGCTTCTCAGCCAAGGGAATCGGCTCTCTCACAGTCTTGCCTAAAAACATAGCCATGAATAAAGAATGGTACCAGAATGTCCTCCGACAGCAACTTCTCCCAACCGTCCAAGAGCAGTTTGGCGATCAACAATGCCTTTTCCAGCATGATGGAGCACCTTGCCATAAAGCAAAGGTGATAACTAAATGGCTCAGGGAACAAAACATAGAGATTTTGGGTCCATGGCCTGGAAACTCCCCAGATCTTAATCCCATTGAGAACTTGTGGTCAATCATCAAGAGACGGGTGGACAAACAAAAACCTACAAATTCTGACAAAATGCAAGCATTGATTGTGCAAGAATGGACTGCTATCAGTCAGGATTTGGTCCAGAAGTTGATTGAGAGCATGCCAGGGAGAATTGCAGAGGTCCTGAAGAAGAAGGGTCAACACTGCAAATATTGACTTACTGCATTAACTCATTCTAACTGTCAATATAAGCTTTTGTTACTCATAATATGATTGCAATTATATTTCTGTATGTGATAAAAACATCTGACAAACACACATAAAAACCAGAGGGCAGCAGATCATGTGAAAATATAATATTTGTGTCATTCTCAAAACTTTTGGCCATGACTGTACACAACAGCTAATCGGTGCGGAAGTTGTAAGGATAGACCATCAATATAAAAACCTGGAGAACCCTTTTAAGACAGTGAGAGTATGACCATATGTGGTGTATAAATTGAAGATTTTCTGCCACAATGTAATTGAAACCAAAAAATCCTCAACATTGAGAACAGCAGCAAAGTTGATGAGATCTTAGAAAAAAAATCTCCTCCATGCTGATTTGTCATAGATTTTGCTGTGAATCTGCTGTAAAATCCACGGCCGACTTTAGGTAACAAAAGCTCTAACTGTGGCCATACCAGGGGTGTAACTGGCATAGCGGCAGACCATGCGACAACTATGGGGTCTAGGGCAAGAGGGGCCCCAGTCTTAGTTGGGATCAACCCCTCTTCTACTAGGGGTGAAAACTTGGCAAATGGAACAACTTTTAGCAATGAGGCAGTGGAAAAAATGGCCTAAGGATCATTGAAAGGGGTCTAGGCGGAAACCCTTCTGCCCTGTGTGGGGGGCCTGGTTTGATCCTTGCTATGGGGCTCTTACTTCTCTATGTACGCCACTGGGCCATACTATAGTTATAAATTGTTGTAATGTACTAAAAAACTATTAACATACTGTAAAAAGTCATAATTTCGGCACAGAGGAGGCCCCTGTGGAACATAAAGTGCCATAAAGTATCATTAGGACGGTCTTTGTAGACTTACTGCACTTGACTAAAATGGTCACATCTGCTCTACATTATATAATTACTGATCTTACACTTCATTACAAATGCTTGTAAAAGGAAAACTTAACCTACTTTATCTACAATATTCTGGAATATGTTGATTCTTGGCTTTCTAGAGAGTCAATGTATTACATACTTACTAGGAATCTGCTGAATCTTATGGACCACAACGAAAGCATCTGAGAGGCCAACTTTCACAGGATGATTGGTAGAGCTTATCTCCATTACAGGTACCGGTATCTGCAAGAGAAGGAATTATAATTGTATAAGTGGTAAATTATATTATAAAGATAAACTTTACGATTTCCTAGAAGACAGTTCTATATCCATATGAAGCTATAGATCTAGCTCCTAAAACACCTACCTCCATAAATACTAAGAAATAATAGAATATATGTTGTATGGAGCAATATGTATATAGCAATGCAAAAACATTACTACAGTAGTCTCCAACCTTTGGCAGGTCATTAGTGGTTTAGCAGATGGTGTTGAGCCACACTGCATGGAAAAAGTGAAGAATCCTATAATTCAGTGTTCCTTAACTCCAGTCCTCAGGACCCACCTGCCGGTCACGATTGGAGAATATCCCACAGAATAAATACCTGGGGTAAGTCCTGATGCACTGACTCTAATTATATCACCTGCTCAATACTAAGGAAATCCTGGAAACAAGACCGGCAAGTGGGCCCTGAGGACCGGAGTTGAGGAACACTGCTATAAAGTATTTGGCCCCGTGATATGGCTTTTACCCGAATGTTAACAGCCAATAACATGGTTTCCATGCTAGTACCATGTTCTAGTAATGCTAGAGAAATGCCTTGGAATCCATTTGCAAAAAAAATTCTAAAATGGCCAACCTATCAGGGCCCCAAAAGCCACTTCCTAAGGAACACTGCATTACTGAAACAGAGTGCTATGGTACCTACACCTATCTTCAGAATGAAGGTCCCCCCTTTCCCGGTGACATGACCATCGGGGGACAGAGAGGTGACCACACACTTCGGTCTTCACTCACTTCAATGGGACTTCTGAAAACAGGTAGCCAAAGATGAAAGGCCACCTCCCATTCATAGTGGAAGCAACACCAGAGGGGTCCTAGGATTTGCCAGAAATAGGCAAAGTTGAGCTTCACAGATATCCTGTGGGTATGCCATAAATGTCTACCATTTGAATCCCCTTTTAACTGACCCTTATGTTTCATTTTCTCAATATTTTTTGCTTTGCTGATGAACACCAATCTTAGTAGTCACTCCTAAGATATCACAGCATGTATACAGCTCTCTATCATACTTGATCTGAAGATTGGGGACACGGTCAAGTGAATGTTTTTTTTCCAGCAAACAAAAGTTTATCAATTGAAAAGGCCATGCATTAACTTTCAGAAAGCTGGTGCTGAAATCTCTAAAAAAAAAAAATTCTATTTGACCTTGACGGGGATCTGATTAAAGGTAAATAACGGCAAAATAGATTAGGAGAAGAGAAAATGATTCAATTAAAATGTATCCCACAGCCTTTCGGGAACTCAGGCGATTTTCTGACACGTGTACGCTAGAGCTTTGGGAACAGAAGGGAAAATGTAAAAAAAAAAAAAAAAAAGAAAGGGTCCGTTTCTAGTCCCTCTCTCTCAAATCCAGTCACAATTGTTCATCAAGCTTTTAAGACTTTCCCTCAAAGGCCAATGCATTTACCAGATCACTGCAACAAACTTAAAAACATCTTGTGGGTGGAATGACCTTGTAAGTGTCTTTGTAAAAAATGTTGACAATAAGATGCCTTATAATTGAAAAGTAAGTTTCCAATCAAGATTACAAGGAAAGAAAAATGGAAGATACTTTTCTTCTGTGAAAGGTACAAGAAAAAACAACAAACTCTATGGGACTTGGTCTTTCATGGCCAAACAATCCATGGTCTCTCATAAATTACTGTCTTCAGCACAAGTTAAAGTGAAGTAAAGTAAAAATCTTATGAAATTTAAAGGGGAATTGTGAGAAATAAATCCCTATCCGCGGGACAGGACATAACTATTTGTTCACTGGGGGTCCAGCCACTGGGATTCCCACTGATCACGAGATCAGTAACTTGTACCCTTTGAGGCCCCCTGAAGTGAACTGAGCATCAGGTCAAGTATGCACATTGCCATTCCATTCATCTCTATGGGATTTCTGAAAATAGCTGAGTAATTGTCTATCTCCGTGAACTCCTGTAGAAATGAATGAACTAGTAGTGTGACAGTAGGACCTCCATTCAGTGGCTTAACTACGCTGGACTGGGCCTCAAAGCAAATTTTTGAAAGGCCCCCTCCCCTAGCAACTTCTTTCGCAACTCCCAACTCATTTGCAACCCCTGATTCCTGTGGCTAGTCAAGAATGAGCTCTCAGACAAGGCCCAGTAGCCATTTCGTCTGTTTTCTACAATGCCATTATATATAATATATATAATATATATATATATAATGCAATTATATAATACTGTTAAGTGGGCTCTGACAATAGCCCTTTTTAGTCTTCCTCCTGAGGGGTCCCCTTGTGGGTCTGGGCCCCAAAGCAGCTGCTTCCCCTGCTTCCCCTATAGCTACGCCCCTGCCTCTATTGAATATGCATCTTATAAAACTATGCCATGGTACCCTTATGTGCTGAATTCTTAAAAGGGTTGTCTGGGTTCAGAGCTGAACCCAGACATACCCATATTTTCACCCAGACAGCTCTCCTAGTGCTCTGATGCTCTCCTTTTCCCTGTGTTGAATCGTGTAGGGCAAAGGCATTTTCAGGAGAACTGGTGACGTACTGGGCTCTCCTTAGGGTTGCCAGGCAGAGGCTTCCGCCCAGCGGTGAGCCCGGTGACATCACCAGCACTGATGGGCGGGCTTTAGCGCTGCTCTAGCCTGTGTTAAAGGGAACCTGTCACCTCAAGAACACATATAAAACCGCCAGCATTACCTTATAATAGCCCCCAGTGTGTTATTAATCATGTCTTTGATCTGGTAATTTGATACTCTATACTTGAGAAAAACGATGTTTTCAGTGCCATCAGCGCTCTCTTTCCAGTCAGCTTGAAGTCAAAGGGGCAGCGGCCTTCTTGCTTCAAGTCAAACTAAGCACGCCCCTTAACCGTCCCCTCTTGCCTAGGATTTACATCCTGCAGTGTGGCCTGGGATCACGCAAGTCTCACGTATTCGCGGTGTGCTCCTTGTTACTGCTCAGGAAGCCAAAGGGATTGTGCGCTGGTGCGCGCACACTCACTGGAACTGGCCAGCTCGTGCGCAGTGTGCCGATGAGACCCGGCTAACCCCACGAGACTTGCGTGATCCCAGGCCATGCAGGATGTCAATCACAGGCAAGAGGGGACGGTTAAGGGGCGTGTTTAGCTTGACTTCAAGCAAGAAGGCCGCTGCCCCCTTGACTTCAAGCTGACTGGAAAGATAGTGCTGATGGCGCTTAAAACATCGTTTTTCTCAAGTATGGAGTATCAAATTACTGGATCAAAGACATAATTAATAACAGACTGGGGGCTACAGTAAGGTAATGCTGGCTGTTTTATATGTGTTTTTGAGGTGACAGGTTCCCTTTAAGAAATTTGCAATAATGTATTTAGAGATGAGCGAATCTATTTGTCGATTCATTGATTTATATCGAATCTTGGAAATTTTCGGCTGCGAAGTGAATCCGAATATTAGCTGATTCGCTCCGTTAAGATTCGAAAATGTTCCTAAGGCTTTTTACGCATTCGCTACATACTTGTTCGATAAATTGTACGCTAATGCTACGTATAAGTTACTCTATACGCTGTTGCGTACGAATTCAAGTAATTAGCTAACTTTTACTGTTAGTTTGTTATTTGTGCTCAAAAGCCCAGGAAGAAAGCGGTCACCTGACCTAGTGGGCAGGGCTTACTCTGATTGGCTCAGGCTCGGTAAGCCAGTGACGCATCACTTCTGTTGCGACTGCTGAGACGAGGAGAAGCACTGTTTGTGAAGTTCTGAGACCTGTGTTGTTGAAATTGGGGTGTAATTGTTCAGGGAATCCATATTATTCATCAGGGATACTGCAGGGCAAGTGCAAGGCAAGTGCAGGGCCAGTGCAGGGCTATTAATTAATCAGACAGGGAGAGAGACAGGGAGAGAGATAGGGAGAGAGATAGGGAGAGAGACAGGGACAAAGACAAAGACCAGCTGCAGGGCCACAGAGTGAAGTGAAAAATGTCTTGAATGATAAGCAAAAGAGCCAGAGCTTCTACTTGTAGTATTCGCAATACTTGGCCAGTGTTCCACCTGGCTAACCCACCAAGGTGCAAAATTGTAGTGGATGAGAAAGCGGATAAGGTGGTGGAGTGGATGGCACGCTCATCTCAGTCTCAGCCGGATGATCTGCTGTCATCTGCTGATACAGTATCCATATGAAGCCAGGGGTCAGACTCAGAGCGTTCCTCCTGCTCCACCATTCCTCTCCAGCAAAGCCCATAATTTTTGTACGCAATTAGTACGCTCATGCGTACGTGTTCAAAGAAGTTGCGTACCTTTTAAAACTGAACGTTCGTTATTAGTGCGCAAATGTTTGTTAAACACCACGTAATAACAGAATAATAGATTCAACGAATATATTCGCCGAATATACGAATCTTATGAAAAGGTCGACGAATGTTCGGCGAATAAAATTTTGAATGATTCGCTCATCTCTAACTGTATTGAATTTGTATCTTGAGAAATTGGAGGCTTAGCCAAATACATAGGAAGGTCAAGGTGGACACATTCATATGCAAGTCCTTACAGCATGTTCATGAACCCATCATGTTTTAGTGTGCAAACATTGTACTTCCAGAAAATTTGAATATTAATTAACAGAAAAAAGTATATTATATCAATTACTGTATAAGAAAATTATCAACCATACAACCGAACATCCATAAATGAAGGTTGTATATCTTCTGCAATACCCTACGCGTGACCATGAGAGACACATAATTACACTCCGGTTCTGGCGTTTAATTTTTAAATCTCACTTTTGATTTTAAATCTGAAAAGGAAACCAACAAACCATGAAGGTTACTGAAAATATCAATGTTTCCATTGCACAGATAAGTAAATGAGCCTCTCCAGAGATCAAACAAGAAGCCTGCTCTGAGAAGAAACAATGCCGGTCGGCTTCATTTGCTTGTATGTTGGGATTTCAAGCATCTACTTCGAAACAGAGAAGCAAAGCCAAAAACCCACACAGGAACGAACAAGCAAGCTTCATCATCCCTGCCAGGTAAGGTGGAACAGAATGCCAAGTTTGGTCTAAGAAGGATAAATTCCCCATATTACAATTGTTTTGCGGACAATGCAGAGTTTACGAGAATAAAACCCTCCATCTGCGTTCAAAGACACAGAGAGGAAAAGACGCGGTCGTTATTTAGGCCAATATTTAGATAAAGGAACATCTGTTGTCATTTAGAATGAGAGCCCTACTGATTAATTGGAAGATTTAATTCAGGTCTAGGTATTACCAACATGTTGAAAAATCCCATCGAACTACCGGCTATAACACACATCTGACTTTTAGAGTTTCAGTCTTCGAGATGAAGACACTGCACCATAAGATCATTTTTAGAGATGAGCGAACATGCTCGTTACGAGCACTGTAGCGCTCAGCTCCCCTATGAACAAATGCCTGCAGGCATTGCGGATCCGTCCTCAGCTGCATGTAAGTCAATGGGGACGGATCCGTTTGGTATGACACTCATACCAAACGGATCTGTCCCCACTGACTTTCAGTTGGGTGAGGAGGACGGATCCATTTGGTATGAGTGTCATACCAAACGATCCGTCCCCATTGCCTTACATGCAGCTGAGGACGGATCTGCAATGCCTGCGGGCATTGCGCAGGGGAGCCGAGCGCTACAGTGCTCGTAACGAGCACGTTTGCTCATCTCTATTTTATAGACTCAGATCTGTGGATCCTGAGGAATCCTGTGGGGCCCCTGCAGTGTTAGAGTCTTTATAGTTACCGGGCTTGCGTAAGTGACTACTTTAGTCCTAGGCTTCATCTACATGCAGCGAATGAGCTCACAATTGCCAGGAAGGAAACGTTCCTTCCTGACAATTACCTGCTCCTCAGTGGAGGTGAAGAGTTGCATTTACATGAAGCGATCACCTTCACAGTAGGAGGACGACCAATGGCTACTGCTACCGCTCGTCCTCATACAGTTGCATTATTTCTAGGCAGCAGAGTGCTGTTTAGACAAGACAATCTGCCTCCCAGAAAAGATAAATTAGGTGTTTGCATGAACGATAGTAGAAGACATTCTCTTTCAACAAAGTGCCTGGAAATGGTCACACACAAGAGAATGTAATAAAGGTGCTGTGAGTGGATGATGGATAATGAAACTGTGGAAGCTGATCATGCTTGTCAGTGGATCAAACTATCCCCTCTTCTGGTGGTCAGACTG
The DNA here is from genome assembly GCA_900303285.1 of Rhinella marina. Lineage (NCBI taxonomy): Eukaryota > Metazoa > Chordata > Amphibia > Anura > Bufonidae > Rhinella > Rhinella marina. The sequence continues at coordinate 106,911 of ONZH01001001.1, forward strand.
GGCCATCCGGAGACTGTTTACTATATGTGCATGCTCTCAGGTAACCCCTGCTCTCAACACCTCCTAACATCTAGGTCAGAACAGCATAGATGGTGAGTAGTTTGTCAAAATGACCATCCTGCTTCCACCAGTCCAATGATGAACCACTTCTCAAAGTCGTCTGTCAATTGGGCGTTTTAGAGGCATGTCTAGCAGTTAACGATTTCTCATGAAGAAGTACACTACCCAAAAGTCACCCCTAAGAGTCTTTTATAAGGCAGTTGGGGAAGTACTTTTAAGTCTTGTGGCAAGACCCAGTGTCTAATCAGACCACACTTGTAATCATTTACATATCTGCCTTAACTACATATGGATTTTGCAGTAATCCAACAATTCTATCAGGGTGCATTATTTTCTTTGCCAGTGAGTGTATATGAAAGGTCAATACAGGGATCTGATGCTCCCAGCATCAAAACCTCACATCATCACTCCGCGATCATCAGATCCTGCTGCCTCCAGTGCAGAGTGGGTATTCCTGGGACTGCCTGTAGCAAGTTGAGCATTTTATTTTTTAATTTGCCTTGTGAGTCTGCAGAGGGCACTGTGGGGGCATTATATATAACGGGGCCACTATCGGGGCTATTATAGGTACTGGAGCACTAAAAAGGGGCGATTATAGACACTGGGGGAACTACAGGGAGGTAATTATATATACTGGTGCAATATGGTGGACATTTTTTATACTGGGGGCACTGGGGGGGGGGCATAATATATACTCAAGGCACTGCAGAGGTTTGGATCTTAAAAAAAAAAGCCAATGACATTCATCCGTTTTTAAGGGGGCCTTTAAAATGGATGCAAAATGGCTGTTAAAAACGGATGCACACACAGATGCAAAATGGCCATGAAAAACTGACTATGTATCTGTTTTCAACAGCTGATTTTTTCAGTGTCTTGTAAATGTACCCTTAGCAGTTAGTAATGGCTGCTGGTACCCTGCATTCAATTACATCCAAGGGTAACCTGTGCATGGAGTCTGTATGTTCCCCTTTGTTTTTGCCAGTTTTAAGAAAACATACTGAGGTTCATCCTTTGTAAATTCATTACATATGTAAAGCTAGAGTAGGTAGCTGAGAAGGTTTGTATGAGAAACAGCGTCACTCTTCTCCATTGGGCTTTGCCTTGTATTGCAGCTGTGCCTTATCTGAGCCCCACCTACTGGGACACCACAAATCCCAAGAATAATAAGTCTTGCTTTACATTTTTCTAACCTTCATTAGTAATCTAACATTTCCACTATGCAGAACATGGCTTTTATTCTTCTTCAGATCTTCTTTAGAGCTTCTTCAGAGGACCAGAGCTCCACTTGTATCAGGTAAAACTGCGCTCAGGCATGGTATAATGCAAATAGATGCATGGTCAGCTGTCGAGACATCACTATGGCTCTTGTGGGACACTGGGTCTGGGTTCATAAATGATTATTTGAGTTCTGCTTAATGAGAGAAAAAGCTAAATGCATTTGCGCACAGCAAGTCATCTGTACATTTGCACTTATCATCGCTGTAACGGGTTCAATGGGGCTCCATAGGAGAACAGTTGTCAAATATTCAGCACCGAATGTATTCCCTCATTGAAAGTATTATACTTTTCTCTCTTCAGTCCATTGATTGTGCCTGTAGATTCTGCAGTTTCCACTCCAACAGCTCTAACTGTGATAGGTCTCTTAAGAAAACAATGAAATGTTCGGGCACGGTGAATTCTAATATATCTATGTGGAGGTATAGTAAATGCTATTTACACTTTAAAAAGGAGATAATCTCCCTAACATTACTGGAAATGATCATATAATTGTTTCCTTGTTATGTATACTTTGAATCGAGGGACAAATGTTTAAAGGGAGTCTGTCAGCATTTCTGACCATACTAGCAGTAGATTGGGGCTGGGGAAAGCATGACAAAAACATGTTTTGTGGAGAATTTTTTTTATTCAGGGGTAGGGTGAATATGAACTTTTATTCTGCCAGGTTCTGCCCCTGCTGCGCAGTGGAGGTGGAACTTCACTTTGAAGTGCTCTCTGAACTGAGCTGCTTCACAGCCCCTCCCCTCTACTCTGAGTAACAGCTGTTTTGGTCTCCTGGTTGGATGCTCAGAGCAGAGGGGAGGGGCTGTGAAGCAGCTGAATGCAGAGAGTAGAGAGCAATTCACAGTGAATCTCCACCGGAGCAAAATATGGCAAAATTAAACTTCATGTTCACACTACTTCTGATAAGAAAAGCTCCACAAAAGGTATGCTTGTCCTGCTATCTACAGCCATCAGCAGCTTAGCATAGTCAAAACTGCTGACAGATTCCCTTTATTCTTGGAAATAAACATTAGTCACTGTTAGATTTCCTTCACCCAGGGAACAGAATCGGTTTATTGCCCTAGGACAGTGTAATCTGGGCAACTGGTCTTGGGCATTGATAAACCCTGTAAATAGTTTTATCCTGTTGTCATACTATCTTCTATCTGTCCCCTCCTTCTTGCTAAGGGGATGTTCACATCTGCATTATCCTAGATCTGGCAGGCTGTTCTAGCTGCTGAAGTTCACTGGATCTGGCATGGTCAGTGCACGTGCACATGCCAGACCCCATAGACCGGGTATCTTTGTACCTTGGAGACACACAGGTCTGCATGGGAGCTGGAGACATCAAACAATGGGAGATTTTTAGTTAAGACAATTTGTAAAGTTCTTTTATGTTTTTAATTCACATACATTGGGACTTTCCACTAAATGGTGGACATATCCTTTAGGGTACATCTACACAGGACTGAAATTCTGTAAATTTGATATCCACCGCAGATTTCACCCTTTGCAATCCACATATAAATAATTCTCTGCAAATTATGTCTCGTGAAGACATAACCTGAGGTTGGATTCATACATAAACACATTAGTTTTGACATTTTTGTGGCTTTTTTTCTACGGGCACTTTTTGGTGCATTTTTTTGCTAAAAAATACCAGCTCCAATTGTTATCTAAAAGGTAAACACAGGTGTTTTTTTGTTTGTTTGCCCAGTGCCATTGTTTTTTAATTGGTGTTTTTTTTTTTTTTTAACCAATCTTCCATTGCATGTTAAAGCAATGGAAGATTGGTAGCATATAGAGAGACAGAGTTGTGGATTAGGGAAAGAGTGGTGGCATTTGGGGGCAGAGAGATTGGTGGCACTTTGGGGGCAAAGTGAAGCTATTTTGGGGACAGAGCAGTGGAATTCAGAGCAGCAGAGTGGTGGCATTAAGAGGGATAGGGTGGTAGCATTCAGAGGGCAGAGTGGTGGAATTTGAAGGCAGAAAGATTGAAGGCAAAGTGGCATTTGGGGCAGAATGGTGGCATTTGAAGGCAGAAAGATTGGTGGCACATTGGGGGCAGAAGTTAAGGCATATTGGGAAAGAGTGATGACCTGCTGGGTACAGAATGGTGGCCTACTGAAAGCAGAATGATGGCCTGTTGGGTGTGGAGTGATGGTCTGTTGGGGCAGAGTGATGACATACAGGGGACAAAGTGATGATGGCATACCAATAGAAACTCTTGGAGGCAGTGAAGAAAGGAGTTAAACATTGCAAGTACCAGGTTTGGTGAGTAAGACAATAATTTGGCTGAAACTGTTATATGGATTATGAATTCCATTCTGTGTATTGTAATCCCACACCCCTCTGTCCTGGGTATGATGTCCTACTTTTGGGGGTAGTGATGTTCTCCTTTTTGAGGTTATAAAAGTGGCCACCCTAGTTACACCAGGCAAAGTGGGGCCTCATGGGCAGATTCATAAAAAAAACTATCTAAAGGTATGTTCACATGGCGGATTTTGTGAAAATCAACAACGTAATCCATGGCGGAAACCAGCATGGTTTCTGCCGCAGTAGTTCACTTTGAATACCGTGGACCCGCTTGAAGCTTAGCTGTATTAAATGGAGTAGACACCCACAGCAGCTTCACAGACAACACACCATGAAGTGACATGTCTCTTCTTGGCATGGTTGTGGATATAAACTGTTGCCCGAGTGACCAGCAGCAGCCATGACAAAATTCAGCCAGCAAATTCAGTCATGTGAATGAGCCCGATAGTAACCAATCAGAGCGCAGATTTCATGTTACAAGGGCAGAATATGAAATGAAAGCTGAGCTGTGATTGGCTGCCATGGGCAACAGAGTCAGTTTCTCCTTTAGACAGTTTCATATTAACACCCTACCTAACGGCTGCATCGACAAAATATACAAATTAAATTCGAGGTCAAGATAGCATCATTTCATTAGGCTTCTTAAATGAAGACACATTCACTGACACAGAAACAAAGGAGGCTTCATTCACCCTCCAAACACTTGTAAGGAAGGTGGATAAATGAGAAAAGACTGGATCTTCTGTCTGAGTTATAATATCCTCAGCTGAGCACACAAGAACTTTAAATTGCAAAACCTCTCAGTTGTGACTTATTAAGGAAAATGCACATTGTGAGAAAAATCAAACTGCAATGAGAATTAGCCGCGCTAGATGACAATGGCATTAGATCAGCATTACTGCAAATGTCCTGAAAATAAGGATTAACTGCTGCATTGCCGGGCTGGGCTGGATCAAGGCTATTGGAAAGAAAAAAAAAGGGGTTTAGAACATACCAGAGATAGCTGGCAGCTGCAATGGCGTAACAAGGGCCCCACAGCAAATTTTTGAGCAGACCACCTCATCTCAGCAACTTTGTCGCAACCCCCAACTCACATGCAATGCTCACCCCTGTGTCTAGTCAAGATTGAGCTCTCAGACAAGGCCCGGCAGCCGCTCCGTCTGTTTACTCCAGTGTCACTGTATATAATCTCATTGTATAATACTGTTGAGGGGGCCCTGACAATAAAATCTCCTCTTGAGGGCGCCCTTGTGAAGTTGGGCCCCAAAACAGCCGCTTCTCCTGCTTCTACTATAGCTACATACCTGGACAGCTGCTCATGTCCTTCTCCCTTTAACGATAAACATGCATGCCCTGCCACACAATTCCTTCTACAATAGTTGGAGGTGGTTGATACAGAGTTTTCCATGTGGTTGATATCCTTAGGACTGGTGGGTGTCACTGGAGTGCCACGGCTTCTTCCCAAGTCAGTGATGTCACTTTCATCGGTCACGTGGCCTAAGTACAACTCAGTGAATGGGGCTGAGCTGAAATACCAAGCAAAGCCACTATCCAATGGACAGAGCTATGCTTGGTAAGCTGCAAGGAGGCTGAAGCACCCATGGCCTCCTCAAACTGATGATTAGCAGGTGTACCATGTTTTGGACTTCTACCGATCAGCTAAAGATGACCTATCCTGGAGTTTTGGACCTCCACCGATCTGCTAAAGATGACCTATCCTGAGGTTTTGGACCTCCACTGATCTGCTAAAGATGACCTATCTGACCTAACCCAGAAAACCCCTTTAACAGTCCAGGGCATTGGATCTCATAACCAGGACTGTGGAATCAGGAAAATATCTATATATAAAAATGGTAAAATAACCTTTTCTTCATATAATAAAACTTATTTTTATTATACACATCAAAGGGAGGAATGCTACAGTATGTCACAGAACGTAAGGAGCAGGGTCCGGGACTGGGAAATGGAGCAGAAAAGTAAGCAAAGCCAATTACAAAATCAAAACACATTGATGGTCAATTCAAATGACATAATTAGCAGGGACCTCTGAGAACCCCCTGAACTCAAGCAACCTCTCTAATGATAATCAAAGAATTTTACATTTTCATGACCCGCAAATTTTTTATGGACTGAAGGAATCTATTTTTTTTTTTTTGTGAGTCTCACAGCTTTTCTCCTCTACACAGTGGCTGGAGATTACAGAAGTTATTTAGATGGTTTCATTTCTACACTAGGGTTATAATATAGAAAATACTATGTTGTGCTTAAAGGGTATTCCATTTTTGGAAAGTTATACCCTATTAATTCAGTAGTGGTCCTACTACCGGGACCAACATCGATCATGAGAACAGGGACCTCTTACTCCGTGGAGTCTCCAGAAATGAATGGAACAGCAGATTGTGCATATGCACTGCCATTTCACTGCATTTTCCTTCTCTCTCTCTATAGGAGTTCCAGAAATAGCCAAGCCTCCAATATCTCCAAATCAGACTGCCTAATAGTAAATATGTCTTAGTTGTCCATAGCAAACAATCAGAGCTCAGCTTTCAGTTCCTACAGGGCTCTGAAAAAATTAAAGCTGAGCTCTGATTGGTTGCTATGGACAACTAAGGCAATTTGATTTGCAGATCTTGGAGGAGGGCTTCTTTTTCTTGGCCCACCCTGTACTTTTCCCTGAACTCTCATAGAAATGAATGGTGCCGCAGGAGTACAAATGCAATATTTGACTTCTTCCATATCTTGGAAACCAGAAAAAAAGCCAAATCTCTTGATAAAGGACTTTGTAAAAGACCTTAACTCCTTCCTGACATGGCTTTTTTTTTTTTACTTTTTTGCTTTTTACTCCCTGACTTCCCAGAGCCATAACTTAATTTTTTTCGTTCGCATAGCTGTATGGGGCCACTTTTTTTTGCCCCACAAGTTGTACTTCCCAATAGCAACATTTAATATGATTCATATCATATATATTCATATAATATGATGTAATGGGAAGCTGGAAAAAATTCCAAATAGGGTGAATTGGAAAAAAAATGCAATTCCGCCAGTGTTCTTTTATAGCGTTCATTATGCAGTAAAACTGACCTGTTATCTTAATTCTCTCTGGGTCAGTACGATTACAGCAATAACACATTTATATAGGTTTTCTTGTGTTTTAATACTGAAAAAATTTTTGGGAAAAAATTCATTTTTTTTTTCATCACCATATTCTGACCCCCATAACTATTTTATTAAATTTTTTTGAGGAGGTGAAGCGATGAAAAAATAGAGAATTGGAACTGGAATATACCAGTAATAAGCCTAGAAGATGGCTCTGGCCTATTACTTAAATGGAACGCCTTCCTCAATCTTAGCCAGGGGAAGGCCCTGCCCTAAAAGCGCACTTCCAGGGGATTTTGCCTTTTAGATACCATCGTCATACAGTGCCTTGCGAAAGTATTCGGCCCCCTGGAACTTTTCAACCTTTTGCCACATTTCAGGCTTCAAACAAAACGATATAACATTTTAAATTTTTGGTTAAGAATCAACAAGTGGGTCACAGTTGTGAAGTTGAACAAAATTTATTGGATCATTTAAACTTTTTTTGTAATAATAAAACTGAAAAGTGGGGCGTGCAAAATTATTCGGCCCCCTTGCATTAATACTTTGTTGCGCCACCTTTTGCTGCGATTACAGCTACAAGTCGCTTGGGGTATGTCTCTATCAGTTTTGCACATCTAGAGACTGAAATTCTTGCCCATTCTTCCTTGCAAAACAGCTCAAGCTCTTTGAGGTTGGATGGAGAGCGTTTGTGAACAGCAGTTTTCAGCTCTTTCCACATATTCTCAATTGCATTCAGGTCTGGACTTTGACTTGGCCATTCTAAGGCCTGGATACGTTTATTTTTGAACCATTCCATTGTAGATTTTGCTTTATGTTTGGGATCATTGTCTTGTTGGAAGATAAATCTCTGTCCTAGTCTCAGGTCTTTTGCAGACTCCAACAGTTTGAGCACGGCATCTAGGATGTTAAAAGTCTGCGATCGGCATTACTGCTGATCGCAGACATTAATCCCATGTGTCTGCTGTGTGAAACAAAAGGCATTCGGTAGCTATCAAGCTTGTATTCCCCCAGAACAGGAGCCTACATCTGTCGTACATGTACGGCGGATGTCAGGAAGGAGTTAAACAGCATCTGTCGGCATGATCAACCCTATTAAACCAGGCATATTGCCAAATAAGGTTGATCATACTGAGTAAAATGCTATTTGTCTTTTGGCTATATGATCAACTGCTGCAAAGTTATAATACTTTTTTATATTCATGCAAATTACGTATTTTGAGCACCGCTAATGCTACGCCCCTCGGTGTTCTGTGTACATTTGCATAAAGAATACATTTTTTTTTTCCCCTCAGGAATACCGCAACCGATTTTCACACAACAGGTAACATTTCAATCAGCAGGATCGACCCTAACATAGGTGCTCTTTAACTATAACATCTCCCAGTTTATTTTCCACATAGCTGCTCGTGGCTGAACAGGAGTTAAAGAGGCTCCCGTTCTACTGATAGATAGGGTTCTCATTTATGGTAAATTCTGTAGACAGCCATTGGTGTGGTATACAGGAGAAGAGGCGATAGGAAAGATTTTTTATTGACTTACTTCCTTGTATCCAAACACTATTCGACCATCATTGATCAAGGTGGCCTGAAAGGTGAAGCTGCCGAGGCTGTAGTTATCTTGCAGATGGACATGGTCCCACTGGACCACAAGGGCGGTTCCTGGAAAATGAATGTAAATGTAAGGAAGATTTTCCAACATGTGTACTTCTTGGCTCTCACTATATCGAGTTGAGCTACCTCCCAGTAAAACACAAGAATTTCTTTGTTGGCATCACAGCTTACACTCATTTTGCCTACACTACTCTGCGTAGCATTGACTCAGTTTGAGACAGAATTTTACTCCAGAATAGTGGTGCAATTTTGGTTAAAAATGTCACATATTAGGCTCCATCCCCGTGCTAAGCACAGATCATTTCTCTAAACCTAGATGTGCCAAAGTGCGCCACATTTTGGAAGAATTTACACCAAAACCTAGGTGCACTTACATTAGTAAATATGGGCCTGCCTATCTAGACTTTTAGCTGTCTTACGTTCTTTCAGAATTTTACGCCAGAAATTTTGGTGCGTTTTGGAGCAAAAAAACAAAACAAAATAATCACACTTTAGGTCACGCCCCTTCTTGCAAAGTCACACCCCTTTCCTACCAAGCCAGACCCCCATGTCAAGCATGCATGAAAACTGTCAAACACTGGACTTTTTGCACCTTAATATGCCAAAGTTTTAGCTAAAATTGAGGCAATAGTGATTCTGGCCCACCATATGCAGTCCCTCAAATGGCAAAGAATAATTTCCTTAAAGGGGTTTTCTCATCTTTAAAGTGTTAGCATATCACTGAGATAAGTCATCGCTTTATAACTGGTGGGGTCCAACCTTTGGGTGGCTCAATGATCCTGCGAATGAAGGGGCTGCAGGGCTGATTTAGTGCTGTGGCCCCTTCTAGGTCTTTCCCTCCACACTACGCACTCCTGGACACTGCAGCACAGATAGAGGCTGTGCTGCAATGGGTGGGGAAGGGAGGAGCCATGCTACCAAGCCTGGAAAAACAGTGAAGGGTGTCCTTCATCTTCAGGCTCTGTAGGGATCCCCTTTAAAATACCCTTGTCACAAAGGTACTAATAAACACTTTCTCAAAGTTTTCAAGAACTCTGCTTTCTGTTAATACATGAGAACCTTATTTATTTCCAGTGGACAAAAATCTCTGTCTCTCTGGGAGCCATGCACCCATGTATCCATTACATGACATGGACAGACTGAACAGTGAAGGTTCCCACTGACTGACAACAAGCAGAGATCTTGAAAACCATTAAGATTTCATATATAAAGTATATTAGAAAGTTAAATTAACTTTTATCACACAATAAAATATTTTTTTTCCCTTTAAAGAGGACCTGTCCCCACTCCTGACATGCCTGTTTTAATAGCTTCACGCATTCCCCATGTAATCACAATTCTGGAGCATCTATTCTTATGGCTCTGTGTTGTGCCATTCCTCTATTATTTCTATTAGACATTATGAATGAATTGCTAGCAGTCTGCAGTAAGGGTACAGAGGGGAAGTAGCCAGTTGGGGGTGTGTACCTGCACAGTCTCACTCTATCCAATCAGGGCTGTCATTTTCAGACTGTGCAGGTACACACCCCCAACTGGTTACCTCCCCTCTGTACCCTTACTGCAGACTGCTAGCAATTCACTCATAACTTCTAGTAGGAATAATAAAGGAATGGTACAACATACAGACATAAGAATAGATGCTCCAGAATTGTTATTACATGGGGAATGCATGAAGCTATTAAAACAGACATGTCAGGAGCGGTGAAAGGTCCCTTTTAAGGTGGCACTGTATCAAGGCATTAAGAGTATAAATTTCATACGTACCATTGTCAAAGTATCTGACTGTAGAATTTCTGGACACGCTTGGATCAAAATTGGCCATCAAGGGAGCAATATATTGTGTTGCCGTGAGCATCCGATGAACCACTTCCCCGGTATATATAAAACCTGAAGAAAACGGATATTATAATCAGATTTCTTGCAACAAGAAAATGCTAACACCAGCTTTATCCGCACACTGGAAGATTGCTTTATCACTATGTGCCGCAAATTTGCCAATTATATAGTTTATATGTGTTTGGTAGCATTCCAGAGGTGCCGATGCTGCAGGGAGAGGGAATTGCATCTGTCTGTAGGACAAGAACTTGACTGATTAACACTCGTATTGCTGGGTCATACTCATTTATATAGTGTTTGCTGAGTAGTGTTTTATATAGTGTTTTTACTTTTCTGTACTTAGCTATTTTCAGAGTTTATGAGTTACAAGACGAGGGTCTTTTAGGTTCTAAGGAGGAGATTTATCATTACCCTTGCCCCCGAAAAAGTGTTTGCAACTTTTTTAAAAATTGTGTCATCTCCAAGTTGTTACTGCGCCCCTTGCCACTTTTCTGAAAGGGTGTGTGGTAAGGGCTTAAAGGGCTCTTCTTAATGTAAATGCCCATACGGCATAGGTAGATTTAGAGTAGGACCTGTCTGACTGAAACCAACTTGGCACTGGTAGGCTGGCACAGATGTGTTTTGATCAAAATATATTGGCTAAGAGTCTCAGATTTTATCATATCAGAATGAGGGCTTAGTCTATATATAATGCTTGCATTTATTGTATGAGTGCATTATTTTCTGTGATTTGCCTTTGATACAACCATGACATTAAAGGGGTTCTGCAGTTCTGTAAAACTGATGATCTATCCTCTGGACTCCAAATGAACTCTGGAGTCTTCCTGTGGTTGGCAACAACCAAGATGGTGGCAGCAATTCCTGTAACTAGCAAGGTAGACCTTCAATTGGATGCATGACAGTGAGCCATGGGCGGCCATGACCCCATCTATAGTTCACCAGTTAAAGGGATTTTCAGGAAATTAAGAAAATGAAAATACTTAAATATTACTTTACTATAAATATATTCCCAAATTCCTTTCATTAGTTATAAAGGCTTGTTTTTTCTGGGGAGCAATCATCAGGGGAACAAAATGGCCGCCATCCTATTAGTACACACAAAACCTGTCCTAATCATACAGGACAAGTTACTACAGAACACTGAGGTAAAGAGCTGCCTCATCATCCTCTCTTGTCTACTTGTCAGGGATTATGGTCCGACTCCTGAATACAGATGATAAGATCTTCAGCTGAATCTCTGTGGGAATGGAGGTCATGAGGAGACATGAAGTACAGAGAGGATGGACAGGACAGACTGTGGTAATGGAGACTGTAAACAAGAGCTGCTGCTCATTACCCCCACCTCATGTCTCTGTACTTCATGTCTCTTCATCATCTCCATTCCCACAGAGATTCACCTGTATTCAGGATCATAATCCCTGACAAGCAGAGCAGAGAGGAGGATGAGGCAGCACTATGGCTCATTGAGGTGAAGTAACTTGTCCTCCTGTGTGATTAGGACAGGTTTTGTGTGTACTGATAGGATGGCGGCCATTTTATTTCTCCTAATGATTGCTCCCCAGACAAAACAAGCCATTTTAAGTGAGGTATTTGTGAATATATTTATTATAAAATAATATTTAAGTATTTTCAATCTTTAATTCCTGGAGAACCCCTTTAATCTATCTACCTATCTACATATCTAAATTTCCTTCCTTCCCACAACTATTATCACATTGAAAACCATCTTAAAGTATAATTTTAGACATTTTTATGTATAATGCTTTAAGGCTTCTACAATATCCCTCCCTGTATGTAATAAGGTGCATTCACCATTAATTTATATCTCTGGTAGCAGAACATCATGAAAGTGGTCAACATACAGTAGATATTTATTTTTTATGGTGGTATACGATGGCAATACAGTAGGTTAATAACTGGTATCCCTGGAGGTCATGGTTTAGTGGTTAACTTTTTTATATAGTAATATAATCATATAGTTTATTATTAGATGGATTAGGATGGTAAATGGGTTAACGACGGTGACGTCCAACTGCTGGCGGGGCTTTGGGACGAGAGCAGTAGATCCCCTGGGGAAGGTCCGTTCACCGACCTTCGACCTCAATCTATCAAGAATCCACCCGTTGGTGACAATACACCTATGGATGTATTCTTGAAGGTCGTGACTGACCAGCTAAAATCCCTTGAAGGGTATAGATCAGGCAGAAATAATCTTTCATATGTTGAGTTGCAGGCCCTGTTATCATTGGAGTCGGACCAATCTATTATCATTAAGCCATCCGACAAAGGGGGCAATGTGGTAGTGATGGATCAATCCCAATACAAGTTGATGTGTTACCGAATCCTTAATGATCAGGAGTGTTATGAGGTAATACCCTCGAACACACTTCCAACTCATATGATTGAGCTCAAAAAAATTCTTAAAGATGCTGTTGATCACAAACTCATCAGCAAATCTGAATTTGAGTTTCTCATGCCCAAACACCCTCTTCTAGCCTGTTTTTATGGGCTGCCGAAAATTCATAAGGGCCTTGTCCCGTTGAAGGGGCGGCCCATTGTATCCGGCAATGATAGTCTTACCCAAAATATCAGCATGTATGTGGATCGGATCTTAAGGCCATTTGTCACCTCTCTTCCGTCGTATACAAGGGACTCCATGGAGGTTCTCAATAAAATGGATGGCCTCCATGTTGAGCAGGATGTCATCCTTGCGAGCCTCGATGTGGAGGCCTTATATAGTTCGATCCCGCATGAGAAGGGATGTGAGACTGTGGCTTCCTTTCTGCAGCAAAGGGGCACCCATTTATGGCCGCACAATGATTTTGTGCTCCAACTATTAAGATTTATTTTGGAGCACAATATCTTTCTATTTAATAGAAAGGTATACCATCAGAAGCGGGGTGTGGCCATGGGGAGCCCCTGTGCCCCCACTTACGCCAATTTATATCTAGGCGGATGGGAAAGAGAAGTGGTGTTTGGGGACAGTATGCTAGAATGGTCGTCGTCGATTGTATATTGGCTTAGATACATCGACGACATCTTCATCTTCTGGAAGGGTAGCCCAGAGTCCTTCTCGGCCTTTGTCCAGACCTTGAATGTGAATGACTGGGGCCTATTTTTTACCTTTGAAATTCACCCCACAATGATCAATTTCTTGGATCTGACCATCTATAAAAATGGGGACGGCAACATAGGCACTCGCCTTTTTCGTAAGAAGACAGCGACTAATAGTCTTCTGGGCTGGCGGAGCCATCACCCACTGTCCCTGAAATGTGGGATACCCAGGGGACAGTATCTCCGTATACGGCGCAATTGCAGCAATCTGGGAGATTTCCGCTATGCCGCGACTGATCTGAAACATCGTTTTCAGCAACGTGGTTACCCTCTCCCAGTTTTGCAACAATCATACCAACATGCCATGAGTATAGAAAGAAAATCACTTCTTACCCCTAAAATTAAACAGAGTGACTCTGATGTGGTCCGGATTATTGCAAACTTTGATGACGCATCAGGTCCGGTCAGGGAGATTTTGTCCACATACTGGGGTATACTACAAGCAGATCCAGATGTTGGACATCTAGTGGGGGACCACCCTGCGATTACCTATCGCAGGGGTAGGAACATCAGGGACCGTTTGGTCCACAGTTTGTATGCGCCATCTGCCCAAACCTCCCACTGGTTAAATCATCCCCTAAAAGGGACATTTCGATGTGGGAGATGCATCGCCTGCAATTCCATTATGCTAGGGAATAGTTTCCGAAGCACATGTACGTCACGCAGCTACAGCATCAGGACCTTTATTAACTGTAAGTCCACTGGCCTGGTATACCTGGCAACTTGTGACTGCGGGGTCCAATATGTTGGTAAGACCCTGCGAGAATTTCGCAGACGGATCGGTGAGCACTTGTACGATATACGCAATGGTGCGGACACGTCCATTGCCCGGCATGTCACGGATCAACATAATGGTGTAGAAGGCCATGTCAAATTCCAAGGTGTCGAGGTCATCAAGCCTTCCATTCGTGGCGGTGACCTTGATAAACGTCTTCTTCAAAAAGAAGCGCAGTGGACTTTTCGTTTGGGTACTATGCGACCCCACGGCCTTAATGATCACATATCATATGCATCTTTCCTGTAGGTTCAATACATTGCTACAGGTCAGACATTACAGTTTCATATGATTATGTAGCATCCTTTTAATGCAGTGTAATTTACACACTGCGATTTAATAATTGGCTGTTTACTTTACACATACGTGGAATCATGTGCTTCATATGTCCCTGGGCTGACAACATTTATAGTAAATATTTATTATAAATATTTATGGCAAATATTTATCTAAATACAGCCTTATTATTGATATGTATTTGCCTGTTAGTGTATCCATCTCATATCACTTATCAGCTGGATAGGTATCATCTTTATGATACATTGTTGCGACTTTGTTTATTTATATTGCCTCATCTATTACTGGTGCACACTCCATACATCTGGCACCTTGCTTTCTTTTTTCATGTCTCTAATCAAGCCTCCCTTTTATAAGATATATCATCCGCCTATATTATATTCCCTGTATTCTGGTGACTTAGTATCACCTCGGATGAGGTGCCAGCATTTGTGGATGTGGATCGGGTGATGCGCACGGGAGGCGTGGCCTTACGGCACGCCCGTCACCCGGCGCTCCGATTCCATTGGCTCCTCTCCCCTCAAGCGGGGTGTTTGAAGCCTGTAAATAGCGGAGCAGTCGGCGGGCGCCTCACGGCCGCCCAAGTGCCAGAGACGCTGCGTGCACGTGGATTTAATCGTGCACAGCGTCATGTCTGTACTATCTTGCTTGCTTTAGGGTATTATCTATGGGCTCCTGATGATTATTAAGAAACGCGTCGAGCCATTCTATATTCCCACCTCTTTAGGCAGGCATTTATTTTTATTGCACAAGAAGGCTCCCGTCCTGGAGTGAGCATTTTGACACTGACCCAGATGAGGGGGATGTGCCCAAACGCTAAAATATTGCAAGTGCTCTACTTCAGTTGAGTGCACAACCCAGCTTGGCGCTTATGGTTGAGAAGCGCCAACTTCTCTGATTGGGTGTATGCACTCACATTTGTGACTATCCCTATCAGCCATCCTATTGGTGTTGTCTGTCCTTTACTGGCATCCCCAACACCTGACCAGCACGGTTTTGTTGTGTTTATTGGAGGCTGATTAGGGTAGTATTATTATATATATTATTCACATTTAGGTTCAAATTTAGAATATTTCCCCGCCTATTTTTAAATAATTAAAACAAATAAAGTTTTTTTGTTTTCTTTTAGCACCACAAATTTCTCTGTGATCCAATACATTTAGTGGTGTATACTTTCATTGATTAATATATTCAGTCTGTGAACTATTGATCTAGGATAGGGTAGAAAACTGTAGGTAGGAAACTACCTATGATTTAATAGTATTTAATGTTAATGGGCCCCAAATTATTTTAGGTGGTGTAATTATGATATTCGGACACAAACCTCTTGCTTTCTTTCATACAAACATCCAGATAAATTATAAAATTCTGTCTGCCTGAAGAGAGGAAGCGTAGTACATAGGGATTTTTACAGTCAAATTGAACCCAACAGTCAATCAGTATACAGTATAGTGTTTTCTCCTTAACTGCTCAGAGGAGGGATTGCCGGGACTGGGAACTTCTCCCCCTAGGAACTTAATATTAAATAAGACAGGCTGTAATTTACTACTTGTGACAATGAGGAGTCCTCCTGATCCTTTCAGGGTATGCAGGGTTTGCTCTACTTAATGTAAATGCCCATACGGCATAGGTAGGTTTACAGTATGACCTGTTTGACTAAGATCACCTTGGCGCTGGTAGGGAGCACAGATGTGTTTTGATCAAAATATATTGGATAAAATCTAACATTTTTGAATGCTGCTCTGTGATGAAGAAGAGAAAAGAGGAAATATTTGTGTAAACTTAAAGGGGTTGAGTTATTTTTTTGTCCTTTTGTATGTTTCTAACTAGTCAAATACAACAGCTTTTCCATACACTTTCTGCTTCTAAACTTGCTGGTTTCTTAGATTTAACTCAGGGTCACATGATCTGTGATGTCACCTTATTTCCCTACTGTGTGATGTTTCGTTCACAAGCCTCAGAGATCAGATAACAGTCTGTACACGAGATGTCACTGTGCTGGCCACGCCCCCTGCCCTGCCGCTGCTTGCTATCTGCTCTCTCCCTGTATTCTTTCAGATAAAACATTAACCCCTTCAGCCAGAACACACTGAAGGCTTTACAACAGCAGCTGCAGATGTAAAGAGACACAGGATCTGCCCTCCTCACCCTACAGACACAAAGCTGACACTGGAGCTGATCTGGAGAGTACTGTATTGTATTGTACAAGAACAGGTAGGGGGAGCATCCTGTGTGTATCAGCAGTGTCACTGTATAGCTGGGACTTGTAGTCCTACACATACAACATGCTGCTGAGTATTCCAGCAGACATATCACTCTTGTATTCATTTCCTGCAGAGCAGGGGGGGAGAGGAAGAGATTGTTATTACTGCAAGTAAACAAAGGCCAGAAGAGAACCAGGGAAATGAGGAAATATAGATTTGTTTTGCCTAAAACTTGCTTAACTTAGTTATATATTGCTGCCCATCAGATTGACAGTGCTATATATTTTTTTTTCATAACTCTGACAACCTCTTTAAATGACTGGAAGAACTAGTATTGGACTGCCAAAAATAGTTGAGCCAGTGCTCCTATAGTGGAGAACAGAGGGTGGCCATGTATGAATGACTGCTCTCCCTGCAATTCAGGGGCCCTGTTCTGGAGATAGAAGCAGGTCCCAGCGTTGGAACTCGAGCCTATCTGACATTGATGGCATGTCTTAGCGATATGCCATCAATTTCCCAGAAAGAAACATCCCTTTAAATATACAGTAGGTTGGGTGACGAATAATATTTCCGTACTAGTACTTCCCGTCCTACCTGAGAAAAGTAAAAGCAGCTGTAGGGTACAAACTTCCACCCTAACCAATAAAAGGTTGTGGAGAAGAGGAATATTCAGGAGCATAGGTTAGTATTATTATGTGGGTGGAGACGTGATTTCATTCCACATTAGTTAATTTTAAGACAATGCTCAGGGTGAACGTTATGAATATAATGATGAATACATTTCTTCCAAAGCTACATTCAGCACAAACGAATAGACATTTAATACAGTGGTTAGATTTATGAGCAGCTACAGAGCAGAAGAACACCCGTACTATTTTTTGTAAATTAGGATAAAGACCATGATTCATTTCTGCCGCCCTCTACTTCATCTTTAGCCCTTGGTAAAGATGTCACATCAAGTGGATTTACAATAGAAAGAAACACAGTCTACGGTTTGTACACTTGTAATGGATGAAAGCTTATTAAACACCAATTTGTGAGGCATTTCCAAAGTCCTAAAAATATCCATTTCTATAACACAAATTAACATGATTGTTTCCATGCTACTGTAATCATATTGACTTGAGAAGGTAGAAACCTGGTCTTGTTTTATTTAAAGAGATATTTCAATTGCATGAAGTCATATCCTATCCACAGGACAGGGGATAATCATTGGATCGGCAGGGGTCCAACTGATAGGACATGAGAACGGGTGTCCTGTATTCCCCAAAATGAACAGAGCTCCAGGGCGAGCATCAGGGGTGGACTGGGAACATAAAGTGGCCCTGGAAAAAATACTAAAAGTGGCGCCATTTTTTAGTTGGGTCCAAATTGATGGAAGGCAGTGCCAGCAATACCATATTGTGGCACATTATACCACCCCAACAGACAGGGGCGTAGCTAAAGGCTCATGGGCCCTGGTGCAAGAGTTCAGCTTGGGCCCCCCTACCCTCAGTATTTTGTATGTCTTCTTATGCGGGACAAGGGTCTTTGGGCCCCCTCAGGACTCCTGGGCCCGGTAGCGACTGCTACCTCTGCACCCCCTATAGCTACTGCCCCTGCCAACAGAGCCAAATACCACAGTCCATCACAAGATACTGCCAGCAGCACAAAATACACACCCAAAAACTTCCACTGGCAGGCCATGAGGAGGGCCCAGGTGACCCCCTGGGCATCGGTCCACCGGGAAATTTCCCTGTAAGGTCTATGGCCAATCCGCCCCCGGGCAAGCATGCACATTGTCACACCATTCATCTGAATGGAACTGCCAGAAATAGTAGAGCACTGTACTCAGCTATCTGTAGGGCACCACCAATGAGGCCAGGTGAGGCGATTGCCTCAGGCAGCACCAGGTAAGGGCAAGAGGGGGGCAGTTGAAGGGTATGGGCTGAAGGGAAGGGGTAAAGTTAAGAAATTTGCATTGTTTTCGCATCAGGCAGCAGAAAGGCTAGGTGGACTCCTGTCTCCAGTCCATAGAGAATACGCAACCTGCTGATTAATTGGTTTTGGGGTACAGGGCCGTCATTCTCATGATCATTTGAGGTCCCAGTGGTTGGACACAATCTAATAGCTATCCCCTACCGTGTAGATAGGAGATAACTTTTTATAAACTTAATACCCCTTTAACGCAAAACTTTGCAATTCCATGATGATCTGAACTAATATATTACAGCACAGTCAGGAGACCGGCTCCACAGTATTACAGTGGCAGTGTCAACACTGAACCAAACCAGAGCTACTCTGCTCTTTGGCTAAGAGGGGGTCTGCATTACATCCAAATGCTTTAATAGGAAGGTTGTGATTTTCCAAGTACTCTTACAATTAAATGGGTTATCCCGCAAATCATTTTAATAAGAAAAGTCCTGAAAAGTTGTTAATAATTGTTGTAAAGAAATACGTAGTGTTTCAAGCCCCACAAAAATATTTTTCATAATTTTTTACATTCATGTGTCCTCTTTTGTGCTGCTGCAAGTCCATGCTGCTGGGGCAGGTTCTGGAAAGAATCATTCTACTTATTCCTCTGGCATCTGCCAACATAGTCCCTTCTTACTCTTCCTGCAGGACAGAATTAGTCTTTCCCCACCATCTGCCATCTGTGCATGTAGTCCCTTCTTACTTCCCTTGCAGGACAGAATCAGTTTCCTCCCTCCTTTGACATCTGCCAGTATAATTCTTTCTTACATCCCTTGCAGGACAAGGACACAATCAGTCTCCTCCCACTTCTGGCATCTACCCATAAAGCCCTTCTTACTCCCCCTGCAGGACAGAATCAGTCTCCTCCCTCCTCTGGGATCTGCCCATAGAGTCCCTTTTTTACTTTTCCTACAGGATAAAATCATTCTCCTTCCCTCTCAAGAAGCTCATAATATATTATCTTCTTACTTCCCCTGCAGGACAGAATCAGTCTCCTCCCTCCTCTGGGATCTTCCCATAGAGTCCTTTTTTTTACTTTTCCTACAGGATGAAATCAGTCTACTTCCCTCTCAAGAATCTCATAATATATCACCTTCTTACTACCCCTGCAAAAAGGGTCTTCTCAGGTATGCTGCCATAGGGTGGCAAGCTATTTCTGTTGTCTGCTTTGTAGTGAACAGAGGATCACTATACAGACACCTGGCTATAGGGAGAATAACTGAGCATATATGTCCACCAGCAGTTCATTTGGTGGACGTGCACATTGCTATGCACTCTAAAAAGCAGGTGGAGCCATATTTTGTATGGGATAGTCATAACTTTTCACTGGATCATTTTTCAACTGCATGGAGATGGCAAATATACTTTTTTTTTTGTCATCTATACAATGAATACATGTCAACCTATAATGACATCCCTCATCAGACACACTCTCTATGAGCCAGAGTGGAGAGTTGCTTCTTAAAAGCAGCTAATGGATCCCGCCAGTCTCTGCATTACATGGTAGAATTCATTTAAATGGCAGGTGATACAATATTTCCCCTGCAGGGGGCATTGCAGTGGAAATACTGTATGTATGTGGGTAATTCTTCCCCAGGAAAAGACAGCCAATCCTCAGAAGAGTTATTGGCAGAACAATGGCCACTTTTAAAGTAAATGTTATCATAAATGTAGCAAATTGTGTTTCTTTGTAAATGACAATGACTGTTACCTCTGGTAATAAGTATTATTATGCAAAGTTCTTCTCAAGGTACTTTACATAGAAATAAATAGGGTGATGAATGTTCATTGGAATAGATTACCAGATTCAGCGCTGATAAGGAAGAGCATCTGTCAAGGTTGAGCTTTATTTGAACAGCAGAGAACTGTGGTAATGTCCTATTACAGAACACCGTAATCCAAATATATGCTCAGATATCGTCATGTGTTTATCCAAGCTATTATACAGTTGGAAGGGAAATCAAAGCCGAGTATTCACAAGAATATGATAGGACTTATCACTGCCGATACAGATGTAGTACTCACAGACACATACCCTGATTACAGTCATCTCGACTTGTTAGGTTTTAAGAGGTAGCTAAAGCTTTTGTCTGAAAATCAACTGCTACAACCAAGTATCAGATATTAAAGTGATTCTGTCACTTCTTCTCAAGGGCAGAATGGAAGATACCTGCAGTGTCCCCACTGCAATTGTTAATAACACACGGGGGGACGGGGGGTGGTTAATAGTATTGTAACTGCAGTAAATGCAATATAATGTGATGTTATGCTATACTTAACATCCCATTACTCCCCTCCTGGTAGGAGTGGGCTGGTCTGACTTCCTGCCAAGGGAGGAGTTAAAGGGGTATTCCAGTTACTATAAATATAACCTATGTTTTAGATTAATTCATCATCAATCATTACCTAATATAATGTCAGTTTCACATACTTACCGTTCAGTAGTTATAAAAGTCATTTTTATCCTCTGCTACCCACTGTGTTTCCTCATACGTTACCATGACATCGACCTGTAGTTCTGAGCATGCTCAGTGTGTTGCTATCAATTCTGTAGCTAAATGTCTTGTAAAACAAAGGGAGTGTTAGTGTGCTGCTGATTACTGAGAAGAGGGGGCATGACTGAGATGAGCGTGCCATCCACTCCACTACCTCATCTACTTTCTCCTCCACTACAATTTTGCGCCTTGGTGAGTTAACCTGGTGGAACAATGGCCAAGTATTGCGAATACTACTAGTAGATGCTCCGGCTACAGGTCCTTTGGCACTTCTGCCCTGTGCCACCTTCTCCTTTTTTTAAGAGCTCGAGGTCTGGTTGGGAACTGCACCCCTTTTGCTTATCCATTCCAGACATTTTTCAATTCACTCTGTGGCCCTGCAGCTGGTCTTTGTCCCTGTCTCTCCCTATCTTTCCCTGTCTCTCTCCCTGCCTGATTAATTACTAGCCCTGCCTGAACTGGCCCTGCACTTGCCCTGCAGTATCCCTGATATGTGTAATATGGATTCCCAGAGCAATTACACCCCAATTTTCACAAAACAGGTTTCAGAGTTTCAGAACTTCACACACAGTGCTTCTACTCATCTCAGCAGTCGCATACATATGCACCAGCGTATAGAGTAACTTATACGTAGCAATAGCGTATAATTTATAGGACAGCTAGCGAATGCGTACAAAGCCGAAGCGAATCACCTAATATTCGGATTCGCTTCGCAACTAAAAATTTCCAAGATTCGATAGGAATCAATGAATCGACGAATAGGTTCGCTCATCTCTACTTTCTAACAGGTCAGAGAATAAAATTTTTGGTGGGAGTTCTTCTTTAAATTAATGGGTCTGAGCTACTTTGGACACAGAGGAAAATAAATCTGAAGAGGATCTTGTGCTTGGAGGCACTATGACTTCCTCATTACTCAGAGCTCTTAATCTCACTGATTAGTCAACGGACTGTCTGATTTTAGCAATTACTTTTTGGTAGACTACTTCTGTAACTCTCTTGCGGTAACTGTCACAGCTTCTAACTGTAGACGACAGTTGAACGATAGAACTGAGCATGTGAGCCCACCTTAGTGAGGTGGACAGAGAAATAAGGAGAAGAAAAACAACAGGTAACGCTATACAGATGCATTTTATTTAATAACTTTGTGGCTATTATACATTTTTAATTACTTGCAATAAGAAAAGTATTCAGAGCCCAGTGCTAGACTATTTTCTTTTGTGGGACACCCTATTTAAGATATATCCTAGCAATATTCCATGACTTGCATGTGTAGGAAAACCTCTTTAAGCCCAATTTTATATCATCCACTTCCACTTAATCATTATGGATGCCAGTTCGTGCATGGATACATAAATACATTTGAAGCCACTAACTAGGCATTACTGTTGCCCTTAGGATTTGTCACACATAATGCTTTAATACTTTCCTCTGTGTTTTAATCTTTAATCCTGTGTTTGTTCGGAACAAAATATGTTTATTTAATGCCTCCAGTTAAGCACCAGACTACATGCTTACTCCCATTAAACCTGTTTATCATGCAAACAGCTTGTTCTGATGTGTCCCACAAGCAAAATTGGGATTTTTTTTTCTTTTCATATGGGTGATTCTATAAACATACAAATATTAGCCTTACCAAACATTTATCCTTAGGGGAGTAGAATATTATTTGTTTCTCAAGCATAATCCTCTGGTTCCTCATTTATCTTATGTGTCCTTCAGATGTATCTTCCATAAATCTGCTTTTCAATAATAACTGTGTATTATATCGTTTTCCTCTTGGTACTTTGCTTACGAAGAATGTAATTCACTTCCTTTGGAGGTTTATGGCTCAAGCCGCCATGTGTTGCTACTTTTCATTGTTGGACTACTTCCAAACGTGAAGAGTGCCAGAGTTTTCAAAAAAGTTTGCATAATGGCTGTACTTCTTTGTACAATCATAACTTTGAAGGAACAGTTATTTTTGGGCTTCTCTAATGATTTTTTTCAGCCACATTATTCCCTGTTTCAGCTGCATAGCCAGATGCATTTCACTCAGAAGCAGGGGGTGTCTCCCTCCTGCCCTCATTGTACTGCTGTGACAACCTTTTCCTTACTTCCCACTATGTTTATTTTCAGCTCTGTAGCTTACAGAAAAGATAAAGAGGGATAATTCACACACGCAAAGTAAAACAGGAAGCTCCTCTGATGTTCAGAAGCACTTGTTTTATTAGGCTCCGGATCTCAGCTAGCTCTGGCAGCTAATGAGAGTTGGGCACAGAGAAGGCACTACTACTGTGAAGGGGGGCCCAGTGACAGCATAACTACTCTAATGGGGCACAGAGAGGGCAAAACTACTGTGAGTGGGGCACAATGAGGGCATAACTACTGTGACTGGGGCACGATGAGGGCATAACTACTGTGAGTGGAGCACAATGAGGGCATATCTACGTTGAGAGGAGCACAAAAAGGGAATAACTACTGTGAAGGGGGCACAATGAAGGGATAACTACTGTGAGGGGGGCACAATGTAGACATAACTACCATGAAAGGGGCACAATGAAGGGATAACTACTGTGAAGGGGAACAATGAGGGCATAACTACCATCGGCAGGCACGGTGTGGGCATAACTACCATGAGGGGGCACAATGTGGGCATTACTACTATGAGCGGGTACTGTGTGGGCATAACTACTGTGAGCGGGGCATAATGTGCACATAATTACTGTGAAGGGGCATATTGAGGGCATAAATACTGTGAAGGGATGCAATGTGTGCATAACTACTGTGAAGGGGTGCATTGAGGACATAACTACTGTGAAGGGGCACAATATGGACATAACTACTGAGGAGGGACCCAATGAAGGCATAACTACTGTGAAGAGGCGCAATGAGGGCATTACTACTGTGAGAGGGCACAATGGGGGCATAACTACTATGAGGGGACACAATGTTTTAAAGTATGGGGAAGATGCTAGAGAAAGGACCCACCCCAGGTGCCAATCACTTTAGGCACTCCACTGGAAAGTACAGTGACTCTTTAAAGGAGTATTCTTATGTCAGGCATGTATGGTATTGCAGGCATAGCCCATGAATAAGTGGCACTGTTTCTGAAACAAAAAAAATTATGCTTTCACACAATGCGTCAGTCAGGACTTCCAGTTTTACAGAAAACACAATAAAATTGACAGATCCATTATGATCCGTCATGATCTTAATATGGGTCAGTCGAGGTTCCTCCAGGTGTGCTTTTTTTATATTTATTTAATGGATGTTTTGGCAGCTGACAGAGAATAATCATATATAGTTTTTTTCTAATAATCAATAGCTGATATTTTATAGACTTTATGCAAGTGTGTGATTGAGCTTCAGCTACTTCTAACAAGATGTACTAGATTGGAACCTGTAGCACGGTCCTGGAACGGGCATTCTGAGATTAGGCCGCTGTATGAGATCTTATGCAGAAGAAGGTAGAAGGATGATCGGAGACAGAGGCCTCGCTTTAGACAAAACAATTCTTGTACTGTACTTCAATGATGCATTTTAACTCCTGATGTTACCATACAGAGCATGCAATATTGTAAGGGAAACGCCCACGGCAGGTGACCAGGAAAATGATTCAAAAGCCCCTTGGCGTGGCAACAAGCCAGGCCTCCTCTCCATCTCACAGTGGACACCCTAAACTTTTTCCTATTTTTTTCCATTCTTAATCTCTGTTACTATCCTTGCAAAGGCTATATTACACTACCCGACGTAGGGGCAGTGCGAGTGCCAATGGACTACAACACATCTAGTGTCAGACTGGGTGCCTAGGGCCCACCAGTAAAATTTGTTTTGGGGGCCCACCGTACAGATACATTCAAATATGACCTGCTCACACAGCAGCAAGATGCTTCCAGATGATTGAATATGGGGGTCCCTGCAGTGACTTTGAGAAGGTAGGTCCTGGGGAGAAGAGGACAATGGTAGCTTTCCTCTATACCTAGAAGACATCTCAGCTCTGATCATGTCTATAATAATAAACTGGGGAGTTTCTTTAATAATGATCACGTTTTTTATATGAACATAGGCTGGATGAGGAGCTGTACATTGAATATATGTATGTAGTGCAGTAAGTCTACTGTGTTATGTGCCACTTGTGCAGGGGGTGGGAGACTAGGGGCCCACCTTGCTCAGGGGCCCACCGGGGGATTCACCTGTAACACTGTGGGCCAGTCTCAGCCTGCATTCCTCTACACTTATTTATATCAGTCTGATTTTCAGGACAGTGCAAACTGACTGCAGGAAAAACAATTTGTCCTTCCCTCATCCAGTTCTACTCATTATCAGCAGCACAGCTAGGGATGTGCTGCCCATAATCTGGCATCTTTCATCCTGATGAATAATGCCCATCACCCGATGAACAAACGTTTGCTCATTCATCAGGTGATTGGCTACTACAGTCATGGCCAAAAGTTTTGAGAATGACACAAATATTATATTTTCACATGATCTGCTGCCTTCTGGTTTTTATGTGTGTTTGTCAGATGTTTTTATCACATACAGAAATATAATTGCAATCATATTATGAGTAACAAAAGCTTATATTGACAGTAAGAATGAGTTAATGCAACAAGTCAATATTTGCAGTGTTGACCCTTCTTCTTCAGGACCTCTGCAATTCTCCCTGGCATGCTCTCAATCAACTTCTGGACCAAATCCTGACTGATAGCAGTCCATTCTTGCACAATTAATGCTTGCATTTTGTCAGAATTTGTAAGTTTTTGTTTGTCCACCCGTCTCTTGATGATTGACCACAAGTTCTCAATGGGATTAAGATCTGGGGCGTTTCCAGGCCATGGACCCAAAATCTCTATGTTTTGTTCCCTGAGCCATTTAGTTATCACCTTTGCTTTATGGCAAGGTGCTCCATCATGCTGGAAAAGCATTGTTGATCGCCAAACTGCTCTTGGACGGTTGGGAGAAGTTGCTCTCGGAGGACATTCTGGTACCATTCTTTATTCATGGCTGTGTTTTTAGGCAAGACTGTGAGAGAACCGATTCCCTTGGCTGAGAAGCAACCCCACACATGAATGGTTTCAGGATGCTTTACAGTTGGCATGAGACAAGACTGGTGGTAGCGCTCACCTCGTCTTCTCCGAATAAGCTGTTTTCCAGATGTCCCAAACAATCGAAAAGGGGATTCATCAGAGAAAATGACTTTACCCCAGTCCTCAGCAGTCCACTCCCTGTACCTTTTGCAGAATATCAGTCTGTCCCTGATGTTTTTTTCTGGAGAGAAGTGGCTTCTTTGCTGCCCTCCTTGAGACCAGGCCTTGCTCCAAGAGTCTCCGCCTCACAGTGCTTGCAGATGCACTCACACCTGCCTGCTGCCATTCCTGAGCAAGCTCTGCACTGCTGGTAGCCCGATCCTGCAGCTGAAACACTTTTAAGAGATGGTCCTGGCGCTTGCTGGTCTTTCTTGGGCGCCCTGGAGCCTTTTTGGCAACAATGGAACCTCTCTCCTTGAAGTTCTTGATGATGCGATAGATTGTTGACTGAGGTGCAATCTTTCTAGCTGCGATACTCTTCCCTTTTAGGCCATTTTTGTGCAGTGCAATGATGACTGCACGTGTTTCTTTAGAGATAACCATGGTTAACAGAAGAGAAACAATGATGCCAAGCACCAGCCTCCTTTTAAAGTGTCCAGTGGTGTCATTCTTACTTAATCATGACAGATTGATCTCCAGCCCTGTCCTCATCAACACCCACACCTGTGTTAATGGAGCAATCACTGAAACGATGTTAGCTGGTCCTTTTAAGGCAGGGCTGCAATGATGTTGAAATGTGTTTTGGGGGATAAAGTTCATTTTCTAGGCAAATATTGACTTTGCAAGTAATTGCTGTTAAGCTGATCACTCTTTATAACATTCTGGAGTATATGCAAATTGCCATTATAAAAACTGAAGCAGTAGACTTTGTAAAAATTAATATTTGTATCATTCTCAAAACTTTTGGCCATTACTGTAGATTATACAAATGAATTATCTGAACGCTTGTTCCTATAGTGATCAAGCATGACCACTGCTGATGGCTTACAGGGTGGCTGTAACCATAGAAACGAGAAGTGCATAATGTGATGGAAAAATGAGCATAGCCAGCAAAGGAAGTAACATGGACAATCACAATACATTACTAAGTGCCTTGTAATAACTTTCTCTACATGATAAATGCCATTTACTGAAGTGAGACATCCCCTTTAAATCTCCTATACTCAATAAACTCTCCATGTGAAACTTTGCTGCCTGTGACAGACTTTTGTTTACAGAAGATTAAATTTCCTTATCAGTTGACATGTTAAAATAAAGTATAATAATAATAATAATAATAATAATAATAATAATAATAATAATAGTAATAATTTATATAAGTGGCACGAGATTGTATCAATTTTGCATCCTCAGAAATTGGAGTCCTTAAAGGAGTCTTATAATTTGTAGATATCAATAACCTATCATCGGAATAAGTCATCATTATCATATTGGTGGGGGTATGACACAAGTAACCCACACAAACCAGCTGTTTTTGGCAGCTGCTGTCCCCAGAAAAAACACAGTAGACGGAGCTGAAAGCAGTGGGCTCTGTCCGCTGTGTAGTTTCTGGTGTCTGTGTACTGCAGCTTTCACTTGCATGGGAGAAGAGCTGCAGTAACCAGCATGGCCACTAGACAGCAGACAGAACCTTGTGCTTCTGGGTCTGTCTGCTGATCGGTGGCTGAATGTCGGACCCCCACTAATCTGATATTGATGACCTATCCTGGGGTTAAGTATTCAATCAGACCGGCACTTCGCTTGTAGTTTTTCTAGATGCTTTTATTGTCACATATATACATTAGTGTGACGCGTTTTGGCTATATTAGCCTCCCTCAGACATCTGAGTCTGAGGATGGCTAATATAGCCGAAACGTGTCACACTAATGTATATATGTGACAATAAAAGCATCTAGAAAAACTACAAGCGAAGTACCGGTCTGATTGAATACTGATAATAGAGGAGCGTCCCTCCTTGACACGAGCACCGCTGAACTCAATACCGCAGTGCCGTCCAAGCACCCACTCCAACTATCCTGGGGATAAATCATCAATATCTAAGTACCAAAAACCCACTTAAGGCTACCTGCACACTGATGTGTGTAGACTTGCGGATTTCTATGCGTTACTGCTGAGGATTTTACGCTTCCATTGAAAAGGGTGAAATCAGCACCAAAAATTGAACAAACAATTGACAAGCTGCAGATTTGTAAAGCCACACAATGGGTCAATTTCCACACAGAAGAGAAAAACAAAGTATAAGTGAGATTTGTGTAATCTGATACACTTTACTAGTACTGTATTACGCTGTGTTTTGTCTGCAATGTGTGCAGGTAACCTAAGGAATCTGATTGCAGAAGTCCATTATATGTAAAAGGAATTCACCACAGTAGTGTTGAGCAAACCGATGTCCACGAACTTTAATCCGAATTTCAGGATCAATTCGCTTCACTGCGAAGCCAAATTTCCTTGTGCTTTGTGGTAGCGAAACGATTTAGGGTCCATTCACACGTCCACAACTGTTTTGCAGACTGCAAAAGGCTGGCACTGTAACAGAAATGCCTTTTCTTGTCCGTGGCTGTGGACAGAATAGGACATGTTCTATTTTTTTTTTGCAGGGCCGCGGAACGGAAGTGCGGATGCGAACAGCACACGATGTGTTGTCCGCATCTTTTGTTATCCATTTGCTCGCAACGGGCCGGCCACCTCCATCTTTCATGAAGATCTCGCCCGAAATCCTGTGTGTGGTAACATATGATGTCACCACGCCGGCCGGTGTGATAACATCACGGGCCGCGCAAGATTTTGCTCCAGATCTTCAAGCAAGATGGCGGCAACCAGCCCCTTGCGAGAAAATGTATCAGGTAAGTATGATTTTTTTTTTAATTACACTCTTTTATTTATATCAGATGCCACGATCAGCTATGAATGCGGCATCTGAGGGGTACAATGATGGGGAGCAGAGCAATCGCCACGTCCTGTAATTAATGTTTGCAATAAACTACTATTTTATGTAGGGCGAAGCTTCATCATGATGTCCTGAATATACAATATACTGCTTACAGTTTACATATGAAAACGGATTCCCCATATTAGACATTTTTTAATATATATATATATATATAATATCCACATGTTACTGGTGTTATTGGGAACCCCATTTATCAAGAGAACAAGATCTCTAAACCTAGGCCTAGCTCTAGGCCTCTGTCCACAGTGAGCTGCAGACTGAATGGATAGTTGGAATGACCTTTTCTAATCTCCCAAGAATCTTTTCAGGTTACGGTAGATCGATTCGCTAACACGAAGCACGAGGAAATTTGGCTTCGAGGCGATTTTAATTTATCCTGAAATTCAGATCGAATTTCACCTCGTGGAATTTGATTCGCTCATCTCTAATGGTAACAAACCGATTTTCCCTGAATGGCGGTAAAAAAAAAAAAAAATCATACTTACCTTATCCCTTTGAGCATGAAGAACCGGCCTCTGCCATCTTGATTGAAGATCCCATGCAAAATCTCGGGCGTAGTAACGTATGACGCCACCATGCCCGCCAAAGTGATAACATCATCACGCGCTGCACGAGATTTCGCACTAGATCTTCAATCAAGATGGCGACGGCCAGCTCTTTGCAATCAAATGGATGAGGGTATGTATCACTTTATTTTTTCTAGTTTTACACTGTAA
Source organism: Rhinella marina (assembly GCA_900303285.1). Classification (NCBI taxonomy): domain Eukaryota; kingdom Metazoa; phylum Chordata; class Amphibia; order Anura; family Bufonidae; genus Rhinella; species Rhinella marina. The sequence continues at coordinate 136,662 of ONZH01001001.1, forward strand.
TATTAACGTCATAAGACGCGATCAGCTTTGAATGCAGCATAACCCCAACCCGCGCTAAAACAAATGGCAGAAGAGCTCAGCAGAGCAGGCGGTGTATGGATTCATAGGAAGCCCACAGGCAAAAATGAACAAAAAGAAACAAGCACAAAGCTCAGCCGAGGGATTCTGTCCCTTTGCTTTAGCAATCGGTGGAGGTCTCAGCCCACCAATCAGAAGATGTGGTTGTCTGAGGTGATTTATCTGCTGCTCCAGATGAGGCTGCATTACAAGCTGTCTACAATTATTTCTATTTGCAAGCTCTCAGGTCCTTTCATCGATGTCTCCATATGCCACTGCCTGTCCGTGCTTTTCTTTTACTGCACGCTGCAAGAAATGGTGGATTTCATTAGACATCTCAATAGTAGTTACACTATCAGCAGGTCCGACTGCCTTTTCAGCTGTACAGTCCACGGTTATATTTATGAAAGCAAGACTCAAACCATTCTTGCTTCATTGTAAATCTTCTGCCTAAATAAACATTAGAGATAATATCAAGCAGCATAGGACTACTAAAGTAGGAGTCGGGAAGGAATTTTTTTACCCTAAAGTGGGGAAAATGGCTTTTACCTCACAGGTTTTTTTTGCCTTCCTCTGGATCAACTTGCAGGATAACAGGCTGAACTGGATGGACAGATGTCTTTCTTCAGCCTTACAAACTATGTTACTATGTAATAGGTGCCGGTGCCACCTCAGGGACCTGCTCCTATCTCCAGAATTAGACCTCTGAGGTGAACAGAGAAGAGCTGCGCATGTGTGGCAATCCTCTGTTGATCGCTATGGGAGTTCAGAAAATAGACAAGCACTGGCAATCCTATAGCGCTTAATAGAGAGGTGGACGTGCTTGTGCTGTCCATTCACAACTATGGGATGTTGGAAAATAGCCTGGTCATTTTTGGAACTCCAATAACGATGGATAGGGAGCATGCCGTGCATGTGCAATGTGCTCTCCTTTACTTTAGGGCCCCATTCTTTAGATAGGACCATGTTCCAGAGGTGGGACCTGCACCAATTTGACATTGATGGCATATCCTAGAGAAATGCCATCAATGCCTCAGAGAGGCCAACCCCTTTAAGGGGTTATCCAGTCCTGAGCCATCAATATCTGATTGGCAAGGGTCTGAAACTCCATACTTCCTCCAATCAGTCAGTGCTGAAACTATACAGCTCCATCTATAGTCTAATGGATGGAGCTGGTTACATTGAAGAGAACGGGAGCAGCACTGCAGTAAGCAGCTCCGTCCTCCACACATCGAATGGAGCTGTGTAGTTCCAATGTTGAGTTCCGGCACTGGAGCTTTTGTAGGACAGTTGATCGCCTGGGGTGTGGGGAGACCCCCATTGATCAGATATTGATAGCCTATCCTGAGGCACCCAAAAGCTATGGCGTGAAGCCGTACGACTAGACTCCAGGGGTGGAAGGCAGTGGTTCCCGATGCAGGAACAGTATATCAGCCATTTGATCTCCCATATGATTTTCACCAATCTAACAGTAACTGGAGTCATAAAGGTCATTAGTTTAGTCCTTTACAACAGTATCAAAGGGACTGTCCAACATCAGAAGAACTTTCTTCCAAAATCAGGACCAGACACGTCCACAAGTCGTGCATAGTATTGCAACTCACACTGAGCAGGGCTGCAATACCAACATACTGCTTCTGATAACAGCAGTCATGTTTCCCTAATCACCTTTAACCCCTTTTGGACCTTTTTTGTTTTTTCCTCACTTTCCAAGAGCCATAACTTTTTCAAATTTTACAATTTTACATTTACATATGAGGTCTTATTTTTTGTGGGACAAGTTGTAGTTTTAATGGCACCATTTAATTTACCATTTATGGAAAACAGGAAAACAATTTTTTTGTCAGGTAAAATTTTAAAAAAATCAATTCTGTTCCGTGTTTTTTTTTTTTTTGTGTTATCTGCATTTATTTATTGCGCATAACAGCCTTATTCTGTGGGTTTCTAGGATTAGAGCATTACAAATTGATATACTTTCTATTATGTTTTACAACTTAAAAAAATAAAAAACCTTAAATGTTTTTTTTCTTTGAATTGCCCTATTCTGACAGGCATTTTATTTTTCCATCTAATCAGCTGTATGAGGACTCATTTTTACAGGACACCATTTTGGGGGTCAATATGACTTTTTGATCACTTTTTCATCATTTTTTGATTTCATCAATATAGCAAATTAGCCATTTTTTTCTGTTACAGGATTTACTGCACAAAATATATACTTTATATATATATTTTTTAATTGGGAATTTTTGAAATGTATTTTTTATTAGTTCATTTTTATGTGTAAAATTGGGAAAGTGGTAATTTAAATTTTTCATATTTTTAAACTGTTTTTTTTTTCTTTTACTGTACTCTTTTATTCCCTATAGAGGACTTGTACATGCCATTTTCTGATCACTTGTTCCATAGGCTGCAATAGAATGCTGTTGCAGTCTACAGCTTTCTGACCGGCTGCCTGTCAGACCATGCCTCTGGCATGGCTTTTTAGGCACAAGGTCCCAGGCTGTCATAGCAACTGACCAGATACCTGCGATTTTTACTAGAGGGGCTCTGATTGGAGGACAGACTCCATTGATACCACTGTTGTTAATGACCACAGCATCTTAGGGGTTAAATGACCAGAAGCAGAGTCATCTTCAATTCCCAGTCACTGGCAATGGGTATCAGCTGTATTTTACTCATCCTCAATGCATAAGCCCTCTCTATACTTCTCTTTAAAGGGGTTATCCGAGACCTATAATGCCCCCCAAAATGCCTGGACCCCACATACTGGTTATAACTACCTCACTCCCCGACACCCGTTTCGCTCCTGATGCCGGCACAGATGCCACTGCGTCTCCCCGCACATGAATCAAATCATCATGACGAGTGGATGTTAGCCAATAGCAGGCCATGACAAGGTCGAGCCGTTAGTGAGACTCGCTCCTGTCGCGGCCTGCTATTGGCTGCCTCCCCCCATCACCGGATTTTTTAATCAGCGCGACGGGGAGATGCAGCGGCAGCTGTGTGGGCATCAGGAGTGACGAGTGTGCCGGGAGCAGGGTAAGTATAACGTATACGAGGGGCCCGGGCATTGTGGGGGACATTATAGGTCTCATATAACCCTTTAATGCTTATTACATACAGTTAGTTCATATATCATTTAGAGGTTATAGAGCACATGTCAGCAGTATTAACCCTATTACATCAGTCATGAGTTGATTCTGCAGATTGAAGTCATATCTGTCTTGTGAAAATTGGTTACCACTTCCAAGATTTGCTTCGGATATTCGAATATTTGCCGAATTTTTAAAAAGATTCGCCTTGGATAAGATTCGGTTTAAAGGGTTTCTGTCATCAGAATTTAGCCTACAAAACCGAGTGTCATTTGCAAATCGCAAATGACACCTGATGACAGAAAGCCTTTTTTTTAAGAAAACTGTACGGTAGTTTTTGTTAAAATAGCGTTTTTATAATATGCTAATTAGGCCCCCTAGGTGCAGTAGGCGTGAACCCTGCACCTAGGAGCGGCCGTAATAACGCCCCTTACCCCTCCTCCCTTGCGTTGATTGACAGGGCCGGGCAGCCATCTCTTTCGTCTCCCGGCCCTGTACGACCGCGAAATCCCGCGCCTGTGCATTGCGATAAGCAATCTACGCACGCGCGTTGAGAGCCGGCGGCCGCCCGGGTCCCGGCTTCATCAATGCGCATGCGCGGATTGCTTATCGCAATGCGCAGGCGCGGGATTTCGCGATCGTACAGGGCCGGGAGACGAAAGAGATGGCTGCCCGGCCCTGTCAATCAACGCAAGGGAGGAGGGGTAAGGGGCGTTATTACGGCCGCTCCTAGGTGCAGGGTTCACGCCTACTGCACCTAGGGGGCCTAATTAGCATATTATAAAAACGCTATTTTAACAAAAACTACCGTACAGATTTCTATAAAAGAAGGCTTTCTGTCATCAGGTGTCATTTGCGATTTGCAAATGACACTCGGTTTTGTAGGCTAAATTCTGATGACAGAAACCCTTTAAGTTGCTTTAAAAAAATGTGTGTTCTGCGAACATTCCCGCAAATATGTACACATGAGTGTACAAAGTGCGTACGAAGCTTTAGTTTATTATTGTCTAGGCCCACAAAAACAACAAACATACAGTAAAAGTACTCTACTTAAGTGAATACCTACGCATGAGCGTACAAATTAGATGCGTAGCATTAGTGAACAAATTATATTATGCGTACGTAGCGTTAGCGTACAAAGATTTAAGAAGAATCTTCCGAAGCCAATCTGAAAAGATTCGGATTAGCTTCGGTGTAAAAAAAAAACGAAGATTTGTATCGAATCTACGAAGCAGCGAATAGTTTCACTCATCTCTAGTTACCACATTCACAAAAAAAATGCTTTTATTTTTTATGCAAATGAGGCATTCAGTGCACCAAGAACCAGGGCCGGCACTGGAAAGCTGAGGAGCTGAGGTGAACTCTGGGGCTAGGCCACACAAAATCCAGAATCAGGCTCCACAATAAGCATCCACTTTAATTTTTCCTGTATGCCTCATGAATGCAAAGTGTTGGTAATGTTCATACTGCGCTTAAAAAATTAATTCATTTTCCAAAGCTTCTCTAACCATACCTTCTAACAAAAAGTTACTCAAAAAAGAAACTTAATTGATTTTCCCTCATAAAATATTAAATTCAGTTTTCTTATCACTCGTTCCTTTTTTTCTTTTTAACCCAGAATATGCATGCAGCGCGAAAACACTTCCTCGACTTTAATAGTATTTAAACATTCCAGACAATGCTTTTCCATTAATCCAATTCCAGACTATTTTCTTAATTTAATTTCTATGCATTCATTTGAATCAGAAGCGACTGACATCGAGCTGTTTAATCAGGAAGCTTCTCAACCTTAGAACTGCAACTGGCGACACATCACATAAAACAAAGAAATAGATGGATTCATGAAAATGGAACAAATGGAAAATGTACTTCGCCCTTTATAGCTTATTTTATCTTAAACAATTGGAAATGGTGATATGTGTAGTTCATTGTGTAGGGTGAGAAAAAGACCACATTTGTGAAAACAACAGACACCAACACTAGCACAAAAAAAAGTACGCTCATTGACAATAATAACATAATAACACACCCAGATAAAAATGTCAGATTGCTGCAAAACTCGGCCTGCAGTTATGCCTCAGACAGATAGACAGTAAATGATTACAGGTGTGGTCTGATAAGGCTGTTAGTGCACAATGTGTGGCCCCTATAACAAGGCTCTCAGAGGCTACTTTTGGGTGATATACTTCATGATGAGAGACTATTGGGTGCTAGACATGTACAGCAAGCCCTTGAGGAGCAGGTGCAGAGGATAGGAGTGGTAGCGGCTCTAATGATATGATATTTTGCAGTGTTGTCCCTCCCCCTAGGGCCTTGTAGCGAAAGGATGGGGCACCCCTTCTTCACTTTGGGGCACATCCTGATTCTAGGACTCCTGTCTGATGGTAGCTGTCCATGTGGGCGCAATGTAGGACATGTAATGCAAAATGCATTGGCAAATGTATAATGTAGTAAAAGTTAGAAAACCAGGCCAGGTGGAAAAAGAGTGTAAAATAGGGGTTGCAGTACATCCAACAACAATCTGGACAGAGTAAAAATTCTTTCCCTAGATAGCGAGGTATGGTGGCTGGCAAATAATGGCACTCTTGGTATGCCATCTTGCTGTCTCTCTCTCTCTAGAATCTCTAGCTTTTAACTGTAATCTGGCAATTATGGCTGAAGTGTCCACTGCCAGATACAGGTCTTTAGAGGCATGTCTGGCCAGGACATGGTTAAGTGTGAGGGGTGTCTTACCTGTAATCCCACACAAGCAGCAAAGTCTGGTTAGATATAGTTGCAGGTTACCTTGCAGACTTCTATGCTTGGGCATGCAGATTCTAGATTCTTTCTTTCTCTCTTTCTTGCTGTAGAAGAAGCAATAACTTTCACAGAGATTGGCTAGTCTCTGGATCTTAAGGCATAGGGAGAAGAAGCACATATTTCTTCCATCCTCATGCACCAGTCTACTTTCTCTCATCAGGAAGTAAAATGAGCCCTCTTATGCCACTACTAAGAGGGGTTGAACAGGGTGGTTAACTTTGTCTCTGCCAACCATACCAGACCAAGTTGAGTGTATTATATTAAGTGTGCATTATATTAAAAGAAACATACAAAGTAATGCGCCTCATGATGAAGTAATTCTTCATGAATTGAATATCTGTAACGGGGAGCCGGCGGTGCGCTTCCCCTCTGCCGTGCCGCCGGTCTCCCAGGAGTGCGCCGGAGCGAGGATGCAGGATGCGTCCTCGTCTCCATGACGACACTCACAGGAGAGGGTCCGGCACGCGCACTGATACAGCGCGTCCGGCGTCCTCCCCGCCCCCCTAGTAAACGAGCAGGCGGGGACATCTGAGCGCTGGTCTGGGCAACCAGCGCTCAGAACATTTATTATATACCTGGTTTTGGGTCATGTGGCGCTGGCCACGCCACATGACCAAATTTGGTGCATATTTGAGCGCTGGTCACGTTTGGCCAGCGCTCGGTATGCAAATGAGGTCATGTGACGCTGGCCCCGTCACATGACCCAGTGGAGGGCTATTTAAAGCCACTAGTTGTCCTCCCTAATTGCCTGTGATTAGTGTTACTACTTTGATCAGTGCTTGTGCGACCTAGTGTTTGATTGCTGTTTGACCCTGACCTTGGACTTTGGACTTCGACCTCTCTTTGCTTCACCCCCGGTATTGACGTTATCTCCTGTGCATGACCCGGCTTGCTGACTATTCTATATTGTGTTTGTTTCGTCTGTGTTTGTCTCTCCAATTGTTCCCTGTTCCTCCCTGTGCACTTATACAGAGCAGGGACCGTCACCGTGGTTGTCCGCGGCCGCCTAGGGCCGACTGAGGCAAGCAGGCAGGGAGAGAACGGGGGGGGGGGGGGGTATTCAGTACAGGGCGCACCTTCCCTTGTCTCCCCCGTGACAATATCTTTGTGAAATTTGGCAAAGCAACCGAATTAACTTTTTCATAACTTCGCTCATCTCTAACTGTAATGTTTTTTTTATAGTTTATTTTAATAAGTAAAATAGTGGTGATTTTAATTTTTTTAATTTTTGTGTTTATTTTTTTACAAAAATTTTTTTTACTCTGCTTTTTAGTCCCCTGAGGATAGTTTCAGCCTAGCGTTTGAGATCCAGTAGGCTGTTCCAGCAGGGATCCAGAAACTACACGATTGTGATTCAGCCCCATTAACTATAAGACATCTGGCCGCAACCTGACAAATATGAAATTCATCGGGACTAAAACCGCTGCATGACCTGGACGGGCCAGATGGCAATCATGTAGTTTCGGGGAATGCTGGTTCTAGAGAGACCTGGCAGGCTATTCCCTGCTGGATCTCATGAACGCTAGTGTGAATCTAGCTTTAGAATTCTATTGCAGTCTATGGTATTTTCACAGGCTTCCTGTCAGGCTGTGCATTAGGCTCGGCTTCACAGGCAGCTCGCTATGACAGGCCTGGGAGCCTTCACAATGCCCGGGCTGTCATAACCAACGATAAAATAATTTAACCCCACAAATGCCTGCCATGCTTTCCCCAAATGCTCATGACTTTACGGCTACATCATGGTGGGTTAAGAAGTTAAAATAAAAAAAATTATAAAAAAAAGTTCCTAATGACTAAAATAAAGTCCAATTATAATTGTAGCGGTAAACTCCGAAAATTCAGATGATTTTTCTGGGAATGTAGAATATCTCTACACGCAGTCAATCCTATGATCAATAAATAGTCCCTTAGCGTTCAGTAACACTGAGATAATAATGCCTGGAGCCTCTTATCTAGCCATACGCTGGATTTTAGTGACAATTTGTCAACTTGTCCAGCTTTTCTGAGATTTAGCTGTGCACATGATTAGCAGGAAAAATATATAAAAGTAAAAACACTGACCAGATTTGTGAAAGAAAAAAAAGGACTATCAACACAGATTGGCTTCCAGCAACTTTTGCCTGCACAGACGGGAGACAAGACAACCCCTATTTTTGCTGTGACCAATGATCAAAAGAAATGTGAAACAAATTAGTAAGACAGATAATGATTTTACATGAATCTCTGTACATTAAAGGGCCCAGATTTAAACTTATCTCACAACCACAGATTGCTATCACTGGAACCCCGACCTGCCATGAGAACAGGGGTCCTGTGTCCCTCTGGATTGTCCCACGAAAAATATTCAGCAGGTTTCAATTCAGCACCTGGGTCTGAATACTTTTGCAATTGCAAGTAATTAAAAAGTTTGTATAGCCACTGAGTTATTCAATAAAAAAACTCTCTGTATAATGCCACCTACTGTTTGTTCTTTCACTTATTTCCCTGGCCACCTTGCTGAGGTGGACACACATGCTCAGTTCCATCCTTCAACTGCCTCTTGAGCTGTGATAGGGAGAGAGCTGCAGCAGAAAGTACATGCCATCTGAGCTGCAACAGAAAGGATACTCCTCTTGAGCTGCCAGCTTTATATAAATGTAGAAGAGCAATTGGAACAATGAAAAGGGAGATCTCTGGATCCATGAGGTACAGGGCTGGTTCTAGGTTTGTTAGAATGAGATTGGTATGCACTATATAATATCTCATTTTCATTTTTTACATTAATAATGGCATAACTGCTTTAAACAGAGCACTGGTCAAGTATGTGCCCTATTGCTCCATTCAAAGTATATGAGATTGAGGAAGATACAAATACAGATCATGGCTATCTTCAGAAGTTACACAGAGATGAATGGAGGGATAGCAGACATGCTCTACTTTTGCTTGATTCGTATGGTGAGATACAGGACCCGTTCTCATGATCGGACTCCAACCAATGAGACACTTATCCCCATATACTGTGGACGTTTAAAACTTGGCACAGCCCCTTAAAAATAATATGTACCTCTGCTGGTTCTATAACTTGGGTGAAAAGTAGAATTGGAAACAAAGCACTAGAAGGCATGCAATGCACTATAAAAAACTAGTATAAATAACTTATAGGGGTTCTTCTTGTAAAATGGCCTTCATGACATGTTTTTGGTGCCTTCATGGCATTAGTGGGGGAAAGGGTTTCTTGCTTGAGATGTATCACAATCAACTCTTGGTATTACCCATCAGAATCAGTGGTATAATAATACCATCAATAATAATAATATTTGGAAAAAAATTATTTATTTACCATATATTTTGCCCTATAAGACGCACTTTGGCAGTGCGTCTAATAGGGCGAATACTCAGGAGTGCTTCCATTATCGAAGTGCTCATTAGTAGAGTAGGACTGGGGAGCACTTCCTGTGCTGGCTCTGTGCTCCTCGCCCCCTGGTCTTCTGCCAGCTTCACTTGTTGTGCTGTGACATGCGCACAGAGTGAGGATGTAGACGCACTTTGTGGCCTCATGCTTTGCAACATCAGGTCACAGCACAGTGCAGCAGAAAGAGCTCTGGATTAGAGATGAGCGAATCATTCAAAAAATGATTCGCCGAACATTCGCTGAACTTTTCCTAAAATTCGTATATTCGACGAATAGATTCGTTGTATTTGCGTACAAAATATACGTTATTGTGTGCTATTAGCGAACATTCGCTCACTAATAACGAATGTTCATTTACAAAATGTACGCAACTTCTTAGAAGACGTACGCATGAGCATACAAATAGCTTACGAATCTCAGCGTACTATTGTCTAAGCGATTACGTAATACGCAGGCACGTACGAGGAGAGGCCGCGGCGTGCACTCTTCAGAGGCAGAGCGAATATTCGAGACATATATATGGTAAAGTGCAAATACATTATTATAGGTATAATATAAAAATTTTAAATATCACCTACTTAGTATGCTCACGGACACGTTTAAGTCTCTTTTCTTCTGACGCTTGTCATAGAACTGGAGCAGAGTTCCAAACTCAGTCGCAATTTGTAATCCACATAGGTAAAATTGTAATCCAAATGGGTAAAAAAAAGCAGCAAAGGTTCCTTAAAAAACCCTCTTTCAAGGGGCTCCCCAAATAACCTGAAAAGGGGGAAAAAGGGATGAGGCGCACGAATGCGCAACTTAATTTCCTGAGTTGCCTCGTCATCCTCCCGCGCTGGAGAAAGGGGCGGAACTACCAGGGAGGAGTCTGCATCGCTGAATTGAATTCGTACGCAACAGCGTATAGAGTAACTAAATTATACGTAGAATAGCGTATAATTTATAGGACACACTACGTAGCGAATGCATACAAAAGCAAAGTGAATAACCTAATATTCGGATTCGCTTCGCAGCTGAAAAATCCCAAGATTCGATACGAATCTACGAAGCGGCGAATAGATTCGCTCATCTCTACTCTGGATCTCAGGAACGGCTACAGAGTAGGGAACAGGAGAGGTGAGTTGGTTAATTTATTTATTTTTTGTCTGATCTTAGGTCTGAATAACATTGAGGGTCTGATGAAAAATATGTTTTTATTATTTTCTTCCTCTAAAACTTAGGTGTGTCTTATTGGCAAAACATACAGTAATTAAATGAACATTTTGTGCAGAAGTGATCAGAGGTGGTCAACTTGGTGATTCCAAGTATAAAATGGTTTAACTTGATGGACTTTTAGTTGGCTTTTTTTTAACACACTATGTAAGTGTTTAAAGGGAGCCTGTCACATTGAACAATGGTGTCTGATCTGCAGGCAGCATGTTGTAGAGCAGGAGGAGTTGCTTGCGGTCAGCATCCCCCGTGTATGGAGCGGGCTCAGCTCTTGAGCCTGCTCCATGCATCCCCATTCATGATCCACCAGTAAGTCATGGTGGGTTTAGGGGTTAAGCATAATCTGAAAAGTTTAAATTGATCAAACCTATAAATGTGATAATCAACCATAAGATAAAAAATGATGGCACCTTACCCTACCCCACACACGTCGCCACACAATTGCCTTCTTGAGGAGTGATTGACACAACTCAATGGAAAATGGACACAAATAATATGGCTGCCTATTGGAAAGAGCTAATCCTGGACAATATCTCAATAGATGAGGGCAATATTTTCTAATCAGACATGACCTTCATCACCATTCATTATCACATTGGTAAGTGCAGTTTCTTCCATTATCTATGAGATCTACCAATAGAAGTACTGATAATGCGATGTCTATGGCTTAGTATGAAATCTATAGAAGATACTAGTTATATAGTGTTGAGCAAATCGAAGCCCATGAAGTGGACTTCGATCAAAATTTCATGGAAAAATCAATTCGCTGAGAATTTCCTTGTGCTTTGTGGTAGCGAATCAATTTTCCCTAAAATAGTGTAAAAAAACAAAAAAATCATACTTACCTCATCCATTTGCTTGTGATGGGCCGGCCGCTGCCATCTTGATTGAAGATCTTGTATGAAATCCTGTCCGCGGTGACATATGATGGGGCCGCACGAGATTTCACCCTAGATCTTCAATCAAGATGGTGGCGGCTGGACCGTCGCAAGCAAATGGATGAGATAAGTATGATTTTATTTATTTATTTTTTTACACCCGAATGCGGCATCTGTGGGGTACAATGATGAGGGGCAGCGCAATCGCCGCTCCCTGTCATTGCTCTCACTACTTACAAAGAAATGAACTTTGTCACAAAGCAAATTTTTTTTTTGTAAAAATCGGCGAAGAAGCCAAATTGAATTTTTGAATACTTTGCTCATCTCTAGATATTACCTTGTGCACTTCTATATATTAAGTAACATTTTCAAAGAGTAAAAAAAACAGCAACTGCTCAGCACTTGATTCTTTTATAAGCTGATAGTCTGTTACATTTATAGGCACTTAAATGTCAGTAGGTTTCGATATCATTTTATAGCTCTCTGTCTGCCAACTAAACTCTTCATGTAACGTAACATGACAGCAGAAAATTACACAGAAGACAGGAACGTCTATTCTCCCGTTGTAACAGTAACAATACGTATTCATGGGAGGAGTGACTCATTTGTTTATTGCACAAATCAATTCTGGGATGACTGTTGCCTAGCAACAGGTCTTTTTTAAAATGGACCATAATTTGTTGATGGGACTTGTGTAGGCATCACATCCTGAATAGGGGTTTCTCCAATCTGATCTAGCTCAGGATTAATGAGGTAATACAACTGACAGACTTGGTTAGGAAAAATACTTCAAAGTGGCTACATTGTCGCTTTTTCAGTAAATAAAGATCAATTATTTAGTTATTTATTTATTTTTGTCACAAATTGATTAATGGAGCTATTATTGAAATCGGTTAAATAAAGAGAAAAGATACATTGACTGAAGACTGGAGAGAATGTTTTAAATAAGGTCATAGTGGAATAGTTAAATGTCATCTGTCAGCAGATTTGTACCTATGACACTGGCTGACCTGTTACATGTGCACTTGGCAGCTGAAAGCATCTGTGTTGGTCCCATGTTCATATGTGCCCGCATTGCTGAGGAAAATTATGTTTTAATATATGCAAATGAGCCTCTAGGAGCAACGGAGGCGTTACCATTACACCTAGAGGCTCTGCTCTCTCTGCAACTGCCAAGCCCTCTGACACTTTGACAGGTCCAGGTTTGATGACGTTTTCACTGCCTTGACCCTGTCAATCAAAGTGCAGAGGGCGTGGCAGTTGCATAGAGAGCAGAGCCTCTAGGTGTAATGGTAACGCCTCCGTTGCTCCTAGAGGCTCATTTGCATATATTAAAACTTAATTTTTCTCAGCAATGTGGACACATATGAACATGGGACCAACACAGATGTCTTCAGCTGCCAAGTGCACATGTAACAGGTCAGCCAGTGTCATAGGGACAAATTTGTGGACAGTTGCCTTTTCAAATTGAATTTCTTTGTGAACTTTGGTGAAGCAGCCAAATCGAATTTTTGATAACTTGGCTCATCTCTATATACCTCCTTTGCTCTACCAATATAACAAAAGGAAATGATTAGTTCTCAATCAAACACTGATATAGTACATTATGCCTAGAACAGTGCCTGAGGGGCCGTCCATGACACCAGGCTTCAAAGAACTCCTGAGAGAGGGTCCGTGTGTTAGGCCCTGCGGTAGGTATATACCATATATAAAATGTATTTAATTTCATGGTGGCCTAAACTAATCAAGTGAAAAGTTTATAGTAGATGTTTTGCTCATAAATCTACAAAAAAAAAAAAAAGTTAAGTCTGCATCTGTAGTTTGACTTTGTGAAAACAAGTGGATCATTCCTCACCACGGTGGCTGATGAAATAGAATATATGAATGTTCTATTCCAACATCAGAGACTCTCTAAGTCGAAGCGGCTCGCTAGATACCCTGCATTAATTCTCCGGAGAAAACAAAAACTTCCAAAAGTCACTTAGAAGAATTAATCTATCTACAGTTCCCAACTACAAAATACAACAAGGAGAACATAAAGTGGATTGTTGCTCGACAAATTGATACATGAAAGCTTAAGCCTTTGTCCTTAAATTTAACACTTTTTTTCTTTACTTATGTTAATGTTTAATCTTTTCCTTTTATTTGTTCCCAATGTATTGTAAATTCAACACGATGATAAATCTTCAGAGACTCTGGTGCACGGTAAAGGCTCCTGAGCTGCAACCTGAATTCTGAGTATCTTTTATTTTACAGCTTACCTATAAAAAATACAGAAAAGGGAATTATTTACAGGATAAAAGATCCATTGAATCTCTCTTATTAGCTTCATGATGACAATGCATTCTGTGTGTCCGACACAGCTTAAAGGGGGGTGACCCCACATGGTGGACCACAGGTCTTCATAACAAAGTCAGTCACTGTGTTAGACCAGGAGCGCGGCTTTCATGTGAGAGCCAAGACTCCGCTCCCTGCTTCACGGGGGACCGTGCAGCGCTTAGACTGGGCCGGCGTGAAAAGGCTCGTCAGTAGAGATGAGCGAAGTTCTTGAAAATTCGATTTGGCTGCTTTGCTGAATTTGACAAAAAGAAAATTTGATTTGTGACGAATTACTCAGTCATGAAGCCGAAGTGCATTTCTTTGTAAGTAGTGGGTGCAATGACAGGGAATGGCGATTGTGTCGCTCCCTCTCATTATACCCCTCAGATGCCGCAATCATCTCTGATAATTAAGGTCTATAATAAAAAAAAATAATTAAATCATATTTACCTCTTCCATTTGTTTGCGAAGAGCCGGCTGCCGCCATCTTGATGGAAGATCCAGAGCGAAATCTCAATAGTGACAGCAGAATCTGGTATTTAGTCCAAGGGAAGTACCTTCCTCTGTCCTCCAGTCGACAATAATGCAACTGTGAGGTGTCAAGCAGCTGTAATTGCCACCCGGCCCGCCATGTTACCTCCTGGCAGGATCTAATAGAATGCTAGTATAAGTCCCTATAAACTGTAATACAGACGTTCAAGTTCAGGCTCAGCAGTGACATGCTGTTCTTGTACATGTGACGGTTGAGGCCAGTGACAGTTCCCTTTCCCTTCGGCGGCACTGGAATGCAGTGCATTTTAAGAGGTGTCTACTCTTGGAGTTAAATTACATTAAAAAACCCTTTAAAGGGGTTAGCCAAACTATAAAACATTCCCCTCGCCAGGCTGCTCCCCACTGCGGCCTGCTATTGGCTGCTTGCCCCCATCGTGCGGATCAAAACCTCCGGAGATGCAGCGGCGGCCGTGTGGGGATCAGGAGTGATTAGGGTTGCCACCTTTCCCAACAAAAAAATAACCCCATTAGTGCTCCCCAGTAAAAATAATGCCCCCATTAGTGCTCCCCAGTAAGAATAATGCCCCATTAGTACCCCCCAGTAAGCATAATATGCCCATAAGTGCCCCCCAGGAAGAATAATGCCCCATTATTGCCCCCCAGGAAGAAAAATGCCCCCCATTAGTGCCTTCAGTAAGAATAAAAAATAATGCCCCCATTAGTGCCCCCCAGGAAGAATAATGCGCCCATTAGTGCCCCTTCTCTGCCTCTGCCAAAAAAAAAAATTATCTCCTCGCTTTTTTTTTTTTATTAACGCAAGTGGGGGGTAAAGGCTGTACTAATGAGTGCTCCACAATGGAAGCGCTCATTAGTAACAGTCAGCACAGGAAAATATTACAGGCACGGCCACTAAAATACCGGCCTTGCCAGTGACATACTGGCCGGTGGCAACCCTAGGAGTGATGCGGGTGCTGGGGAGCGGGGTAAGTATAATCTCTATGATGGGCCCGGGCATTGGGAGGCATATTTTATACTTTGGACAATCCCTTTAATATTTCCTAAGGCCCTGAACTCTATAGTATCTCGCTGGCGTAATATACATGACATTCTCTATAGCATGTACTGTACGTGCAGTCATACAAGCTACTATGCATATTTTAATAAACATTTAATAATAAAACTATCCAAGCATCTCAAGATGTTGTCAAAAAATAAGCTTCACGGAGCAGCTTTACAGCGGGGATTGATGGGCTTTATGGGCCCACTGATGGGCGCATCATGTATTCTGTTTATGTATTGTACTTTTCTATGCAAGAGTAGTTTGTTAATATTCTCAGACCTTGCTGTTCTTTGAGATGCATGATAATATTAATTTTCAT
>ONZH01001002.1:0-19160 GCA_900303285.1 Rhinella marina
TCAAACAATTTTTCCAGAGGTCCACCTACAGGCCCTCTCTTCAAACAATTTTTCAGGAGGGCCCCCTACAGGCCCTCTATTCAAACAATTTTTCCAGAGGTCCACCTAACAGGCCCTCTATTCAAACAATTTTTCCAGAGGTCCACCTACAGGCCCTCTCTTCAAACAATTTTTCAGGAGGGCCCCCTACAGGCCCTCTATTCAAACTATTTTTCCAGAGGTCCACCTACAGGCCTCTATTCAAACAATTTTTCCAGAGGTCCACCTACAGCCCTCTCTTCAAACAATTTTTCGGGGAGGGCCCCCTACAGGCCCTCTATTCAAACAATTTTTCCGGAGGTCCACCTACAGGCCCTCTCTCCAATTCCAGTTCCAAGTTTTATTTGCGCCATACTGCATACATTTTTATTTTTGGGATAGGTGTGAAAAATAATATTACTTGCGAATCTATATTGCCCAACATGGATACGGTAGCAAGTAGAAGACCAAACACATGCTGCTCACAGGGTTCAGAAAATTCCTGGTCCACCCGCAAATTCCTTTTCCACAATGTCAAGGAGGACGAGGTTCTGTGGATGAGCAACAAGTCCTTCTGTACTGAAATCGCCGACAAAGTCTCCATCTAAGAACACACAGACCATTGTGGAGAGAGCGGCACAGCTCGCCATTAAAGTGAGGAACCCCAACGCCAGACTGCGCAGAGAAGATAACGAATAAATATCTCTGTGGTTATTTTTGCTAAATAAAAGTTAACTAAACCCCCCAAAAAATTGATCTGTTCCTGTGCCTGATCCACCCAAGTTGAATCTGTCCCATCATGAGAAATTCCCCCCCAAGGAGTCCCCACTGTAACTTGCTTCCCATACAACTACCTCACCCCCTGACACCTGTGTCTCGCCATTGTCCACCACCTCCTCAGACAACACTGGTAAATCACCACTGTCAGCACACGGAAACAGCAAAAGGTCTTGCGAATTGGGGCAGAGAATGTTCTGGGCTAGCACATCAGGGAAGGGGTGACTATGGGGTTCCAGGGAGTACGTGACCACATGCAATATCCATTTAAAAGTCATGCCGCACTTGATCTAGCTCATAATTGACAATTGTACCGGTTGATTCTAAATTTTTAAGTTGGGGTCCTGCGTCGTCATTCTAACTACATCCGGCTGTTGTCACCACCACACACGCTAGCCCCAGGGGGCACTCCCCTGGCTCTTCCGGCTCAACCTCCTTCCCCCCAGTCTGCCCCCCCACCTACAGGCCTTCTCTCCAATTCCAGTTCCAAGTTTTATTTGCGCATACTGCATACATTTTTATTTTTGGGATAGATGTGCTTCCCATACAACTACCTCACCCCCTGACACCTGTGTCTCGCCATTGTCCACCACCTCCTCAGACAACACTGGTAAATCACCACTGTCAGCACACGGAAACAGCAAAAGGTCTTGCGAATTGGGGCAGAGAAGGTTCTGGGCTAGCACATCAGAGAAGGGGTGACTATGGGGTTCCAGGGAGTACGTGACCACATGCAATCTCCATCTAAAAAGTCATGCCACACTTGATCAATCTCATAATTTACGACTGTACCGGTTGATGCTAAATTTTTATGTTGGGGTCCTGTGTCGTCATTCTAACTCCATCCGGCTGTTGTCACCACCACACACGCTATCCCAGGGGGCACTCCTCTGGCTCTTCCAGCGAAACCTCCTTCCCCCCAGCCTGCCCCCCCACCTACAGGCCCTCTCTCCAAACAATTTACGTCTTTGTCCTATCTTTCTCTCTCTCCAAACCATTTTTCCGGATAGCTGCCATATACGGTTTTAAACTGAGTAGTATACATACCACAGTTGATTAATCTCATAATTTACGACTGTACCGGTTGATGCTAAATTTTTAAGTTGGGGTCCTGCGTCGTCATTCTAAATCCATCCGGCTGTTGTCACCACCACACACGCTAGCCCAGGGGGCACTCCTCTGGCTCTTCCAGCGAAACCTCCTTCCCCCCACCTACAGGCCCTCTCTCCATACTATTTACCCGGATAGGGGACGTATTAGATATTGTACTGATGTTTTTTGTTTTTCTTCTTTTAATTGCCTCCTGACCTGTGATAGGCAGAGCATGGACACGTCCCCTTAGCTGCAGTGGGAAA
This sequence comes from Rhinella marina, assembly GCA_900303285.1. NCBI lineage: Eukaryota > Metazoa > Chordata > Amphibia > Anura > Bufonidae > Rhinella > Rhinella marina. The sequence continues at coordinate 2,151 of ONZH01001002.1, forward strand.
GACACTCCCCTGGCCAGAGCAAGCTCTTTTTCTGTTTTCCATGTTCGAAATATCCATTAAATATAGGGTCCCAAGATAGGGGGCGTATACGGTATTAAACTGAGAAGAATCGATACTGCACCGGCTGATGCTAGAGTATTTCCAAATGCATTCCGGCTGTTGTCACCACCACACACGCTAGCCCAGGGGGCACTCCTCTGGCTCTTCCAGCGAAACCTCCTTGCCCCAGCCTGCCCCCCCCACCTACAGGCCCACTCTACAAACAATTTAGCCGGATAGGGGACGTATTAGAAGTTGTACTGATGTTTGTTTTTGTTCTTCTTTATCTGCCTCATGACCTGTGATAGGCAGAGCATGGACACTCCCCTGGCCAGAGCAAGCTCTTTTTCCGTTTTCCGTATTCGAAATATCCATTAAATATAGGGTCCCAAGATAGGGGACGTATACGGTATTAAACTGAGAAGAATCGATACCATACAGGTTAAAGCAACAGTTTTCCAAATCCATTCCGGCTGTTGTCACCACCACACACGCTAGCCCAGGGGGCACTCCTCTGGCTCTTCCAGCGAAACCTCCTTCCCCCCACCTACAGGCCCTCTCTACAAACAATTTACCCGGATAGGGGACGTATTAGATATTGTACTGATTCTGAATTGCCTCCTGCAATAGATGGGAATTGAACCCAGATCAACTGCTTGGGAAGTAGCTATGCTCACCACTATACCACCAGCAGGCACAGCAACTGATAAGAACAGATACTAAACTTGATTTCAGCTGCAGTGCCAGCATGAGCAGTGGTGTCACCTGCAGGCGGTGATGGACCTTCGTTGCACCTAGTTGGGTGCTTCCCTAACATGTGATGGGTATTTGCCTCGCCTTTCTTGGTCTGGGTGAGCACAATTGCCATGAGGGTAACCACCAGGCTGTTGCAGGAGAATTTGGGGTAATGGTGGGATTAGGCAGCCTCAGAGGCATCCATGCATGCTGCCCCTGCTGTTTCCTGTCCATTTCCGTGGTGGTTCCATCATTTTCTGAGGTTTCCAGGTTTTCACCCAGCCTTCCCTAGGCAGAGCCTTGGTCCCCCGCAAAAATGCTCGAGTCTCCCATTGACTTCAATGGGGTTCGTTATTCGAAACGAGCACCCGAGCATCGGGAAAAGTTCGACTCGAATAACGAGCACCCGAGCATTTTAGTCCTCGCTCATCTCTATTTAGTAACCCAGGATTTCCAACAATTTTTTACCTTTCCACCCACATAAAAAGTAACGTTACAACTGGAGAAGGGGAAGCCCTTAAAGGGTTTCTGTCACCAGATTTGGGCATACTAAACAGGATGGCATTTGCAATGTGCAAATGCCACCTGATGCCCAATCTGGTTTTCTTACTGTAATCAGATCAGCCGTTTTGTTAAAAAAAGCACTTTTATAATATGTAAATTAGGCGTACTAGGTGCAAGAGGCGTTTACCTTGCACCTAGTAATCGCCGTGTTCCAACCTCTAGTGCCGCCTCCTGCTTCCTGATTGACAGGGCCAGGCAGCTTGCTCGATGAGCTGCCGGCCCTGTCCTCGCTCGAAATCCCGCGCCTGCGCCGTGTAGGCTAAATTCGGCGCAGGCGCAGATAGTTCACCCGGCCGCCCGGCTCCTGCCTCTCTCACTGCGCCTGCGCCGTGCGGAGTAAAAGCGGCGCAGGCGCAGTGAGTTCCGCCGGCCGCCCGGCTCCCGGGTCTCTTAGTGCGCCTGCGCAGGCGCAGTGAGAGAGCCGGGAGCCGGCGGAACTCACTGCGCCTGCGCCGCTTTTACTCCGCACGGCGCAGGCGCAGTGAGAGAGGCAGGAGCCGGGCGGCCGGGTGAACTATCTGCGCCTGCGCCGAATTTAGCCTACACGGCGCAGGCGCGGGATTTCGAGCGAGGACAGGGCCAGCAGCTCATCGAGCAAGCTGCCTGGCCCTGTCAATCAGGAAGCAGGAGGCGGCACTAGAGGTTGGAACACGGCGATTACTAGGTGCAAGGTAAACGCCTCTTGCACCTAGTACGCCTAATTTACATATTATAAAAGTGCTTTTTTTAACAAAACGGCTGATCTGATTACAGTAAGAAAACCAGATTGGGCATCAGGTGGCTTTGCACATTGCAAATGCCATCCTGTTTAGTATGCCCAAATCTGGTGACAGAAACCCTTTAAGGCTGATTTTGTCATTTGAGCAGTGGACACGGGAGGCGGCATTGTGTTACAGAATTGCAGAGATTTATAAGATTAATTGTTTTATAACCATACCACAATCCTATGAAAGACTTACAGAATCTTTCTACTCAATGATCATAAAGCAGCTACCAAAAAACTCATAAACAAAAAAGAAAAACGGTTTCTCATGATCACAGACCACACCCTCCCCTCGTCCCCCTTTTTTAAATCCTTTCCGATCAGGACCTTGGTGAAATGCCCATGCAATCGTCAATATAATGGCAATGCCACAGAACCATTTCTCTGTCATTTGAACAAGCACAGATCAAACATATTGAATAACTAGCCAAAAGGTAGCGGTGGAGATGAAACTAGAGTAAAGTAAAACTGGTTTAATTGCCTTGAACTTCCTTTGTGTGGTATATTTCAACTATGTTTAGCTATGTTTCAATTGAACATTGCAATGGAAGAGAGCTGCAGGTTTCTTTATTTACTATTGGTATCTGGAACCAATGAGCCAAGACCCTATGCAAGCACCATATGGAATGAATATTGGAATCCACGGAGGTGTGCTGCTTATTGATGGATTTATAATTGTACGAGAACATTGACGCCTCATATTGAACCATTTGTTTTGTTTCTATAGTCCTGGTATGTACTTGGTATTTCTCCACTTTTACTTGTTACTTGTAACCTATTTTCTCTTCCCCATCCCACTTCCCTCCCCTCCTCTTCCTACCCCTCCTTCCCCTATGTACACCTCCTACCTTGTTAATAACTTTTTATAAACTCTGATTTTGTGCATTTTTATATATGCATTTCACCTCCGAGTTGTGACTCTTTGTTTGCTGTATTGATCCTGCTGTATTGGAGCACCTCTGTGCCTTTTTGTCTTTCATTCAGATTGAAAAAATAAAATGATGCCAACATAAATGAGACATATGGTGAACGTTAATTAATCATTATTTTACAGGTATCACTTTGTGTTTTAGAAGCAGAGAAATTTAGAAAATTTCATAGTTTTCCAAATTTTCTGTACATTTTTTACATTTTCTTATGATTAAAGGTAAAACATATCGACACACGTTTTCCGCTATCATGAAGAACAATGCGTCATGAGAAAACAGCCTCAGAATCGGTTGGATAAGTAAAAGCATTCCAAAACTATAAATGGACACATCAGATTTGCAAAATTTGGCTTGTTTCATAAGGTGAAAACTGCATGTGACCTGAAGGGGTTAAAGCCTAAAAAACATTATTATATTTTTAATCATTATAATGGAAAAAATGGAGCAGGAAATCTTGCATTACCATTACCTAAGTCAATCACTCAGGCTTTGCATTATGCCCCTTTCACACGAGCGGGAGACTCGCATGTCTCCCGCAACGCATCAACAGGGCTGGACTCCTGCACTGACTGGGATCGCATATAATGCTATGCGATCCCTGTCAGTGCCGAGCCCAGCCCTGTAGATGCGTTGCAGGAGACATGCGAGTCTCCCGCTCGTGTGAAAGGGGCATTAGTCTATTGTATGTACTCAAATGGACACTTTATCCTTGCCAACAACAAATACCTCATCAGCTCACTAAATATTGATTTAAAGCAAGTGAGTCAACAGTTCTAATTTTGGAACTGATATGGATAGGTTAAACTATTTGAACATTACAATTAAATTGTACTTGTGACAAGAAAGGTTGTGAGATTTTTGTCATGCACTCCATAAGCATACATGTGTGTTATGAAACTCTGCCACCTTGTCTTTTACTGAACTAACCCACAAGCATAGATATCACAACCTTCAGGTCTTCCTTTGAAGCACTTTCTAATAATTTCTTCCATGGAAGCTCGCTGTTAGATCAGTGGTAGAGATAAACAGATGGCAGTAACTGTTCTTAAAACCTAGTGTAAACATTACAGTGATGGTGGGCAAAATCCTGAAAGCCATCATGAATTCAGACATTTTGATCATTCTCAACCAGGATTTGATGAATAATGGAATATTCATCTGTGTTGGAACAATCATTTTGAATTGTTTGCAAAGAAAGATGTCACTGGAATGATTGGAAATATATTTACTGGAAAATTAGTCTTTCCCATACATTGCTAACGTCAGGTTAGGCTTTTGACCATTTACAAGCAATGAATTCACGATAATGACCATATACATTGGAAAAAAATACTCACTGTGGCCAATTAAGTACAAGTGGACAATATTTCATTGGATTGATTAATTGCACTTGTTTTTCTACCACCACCAGCTTTTTGGAAGTGTTTTACTTCTTATCACTCCATGCCATATGTAGGTAAGAGTATTTGAATATAATAAATCATTCCCTGTTCACTGCCATTTCAGGATGCAGAACCATAGTGTACTTTATTAAAATGACAGGGTGTCTGGAGAAAAATCCTGCCCCCATGATTACTACTTAATCTTGCATATCTTCTTCCATTTTATATACATACAGTATGATGTACAAAGGCAGGACAACCCAACTCTTCTCACAATCTAGTGAACTTAACTGTATGTTAAGTGGCCTACTGAGAGACGAACATGCAAAGTAGCTGGAAAATGTATTTCTTCTTGTATCTGTGCCATTGCTATTTATACCCCTGGAGAGCTGTTGGGGTCTGTAATCCCTTAATGACCAGGCCATTTTGTACCTTCGTGACCAGACTTATTTTTGAAAATCTGACATGTATCACTCTATGTGGTAATAACTTTGGAATACTTTTACTTATCCAAGCCATTCTGAGATTGTTTTCTCGTGACACATTGTACTTCATGACAGTCATAAATTTAAGTCAATATATGTCACCTTTATTTATGAAAAAATCCCAACTTTACTAAAATTTTTCAAAAATTCACAATTTTCAAAATTTTAATTTCTCTGCTTTTAAAATTGAAAGTGATACATCATAAAATATTTATTATTTAACATTACCCATATGTTTGCATCATTTTGTAAATGTCATTTTATTTGTTTGGGACGTTAGAAGGCTTAGAATTTTAGCGGCAATTCTTAAAATTTTTAAGAGAATTTCCAAAACCCACTTTTTAAGGACCAGTTCAGGTCTGAAGTCACTTTGTGGGGCTTACATAGTAGAACCCCCCATAAATGATCCCATTTTGGAAACTACATCCCTCAAGTTACTTAACACTGATTTAATAAACTTTGTTAACCCTTTAGGTATTCCACAAGAATTAAAGGAAAATGGAGATGAAATTTCTAAATTTCACTTTTTTGGTAGATTTACCATTTTAGTCCATTTTTCATTAACACATTAACCCTGATTCTGCGGTTTACAGAAACACCCCACATGTGGTGATAAACTGCTGTATGGGCACATGGCAGGGTGCAGAAGGAAAGGAGCGCCGTATGGTTTTTTGAAGTCAGATTTTGCTGGACTGGTTTTTAGACACCATGTCCCATTTGAAGCCCCCCAGATGCACCCTATAGTACAAACAATCAAAAATTGACCCCATTTTGGAAACTACGGGATAAGATGACAGTTTTATTGGTAATATTTTGGGGTACATATGATTTTTAATCGCTCTATATTATTTTTTGAGGGAGGCAAGGTAACCGAAGAATGGATGTTTTGGTACTGTATTTCTTTTTTGTTTTTTATAATGTTCATCTGACAGGTTAGATCATGTGGTATTTTTATAGGGCAGGTTGGTACGGATGCGATGATATCAAATATGTCTACTTTCTTTGTTTGTTTGTTTCAGTTTTACATAATAAAGCATTTTTGAGAAAAAATATGTTTTTGTGTCTCCATATTCTGAATGCCATATCTTTTTTATTTTTCTTCCTATCATCTTGTGTAGGGGCTCATTTTTTGCAGGAAGAGTTGAAATTTTTATTGGTACCATTTTTGGGTAAATATGATGTTTTGATTATTCATTATTACACTTTTTGGGTCAAGGTGATCCAAAAATTGGTAATTTTGGCACAGCTTTAATTTATTCATTTTTACTGCGTTCACCTGAGGGGTTAGGTCATGTGAGATTTTTGTAGAGCAGGTTGTTACGGACGTGGCGATACTGAACATGTGTACTTTTTTTATTTATTTAAGGTTTACACAATAATATCATTTTTGAAACAGAAAATAAATCATGTTTTAGTGTCTTCATAGTGTGAGAGTTGTAGTTTTTTTATTTTTTGGGCGATTGTCTCAGGTAGGGTCTAATTTTTTGCGGGATGAGATGACGGTTAGATTGGTACTATTTTGGGAGGAATACTTTTTGATCGATTGGTATTACGCTTTTTGTAATGTAAGGTGACAAAAAATGGCTTTTTTACATAGTTTTTATTTTATTTTTTTTTACTGTGTTCATATGAGGGGTTAGGCCATGTGAGATTTTTGTAGAGTAAGTTGTTATGGACGCGGCGATACCTAACATGTCTAGCGTATTTTATTATTTTATTTATTTTTACTCAGTTATAAATGTGCATATATGGAAAAAAATGATTTTTTTTTACGTTTTCATTTTTTTTACATTTTTTTTTTACACTTTTTTGACTCAGACCCACTTGGTTCTTGAAGATCCAGTGGATCTGATGTCTCTATAATACACTGCAGTACACTATATAGTGTAATGCAGTGTATTTTTACTTTACACACTAAGCCTGATCAGGCTCCTGCCTTTAGCAGGAGCCTAGTCAGGCTTGATATACCATGGCAAGCCGGATGGCGTCCAGTTGCCATGGTAACCATCGGGACGCTGCCACAGCAGAGCAGCGTCCCGATGGGAGGGGGACTCCCTCTCTTCTGGCCACACCATCGGTGCGCTGCCAGCGCACCGCAGCGCCCGATGGGGGAGGGAGGGAGCTTCCTCCCTGTTAACCCCTTCCATGCCGTGGTCCCTACGGATCGCGGCATGGAAGGGGTTAAACGGCCAACATCACTGCCAGCAGCGATGTCGGCCGTTACATTAGATTGTCAGCTGTATGTTTCAGCTGACAATCTAATACCGCTCGCCAACCTGATACTTGGGGGGAATAAACTGGGGAAGGGGGGGCTAATACTTACCAGCGGCAGCGGAGGGTGGCGGGTGGGCAGTAGCTTGGGGGGTCCGCTCGGCCATCCTGAAATATTAAAACATAGCAGCGCAGCCCCGATGTCCTCAAGGACATCGGGGCTGCGCTGCTGAACTCTGCGATTGGTCAGTCAAATCTGACTGACAAATTGCAGGGGTTCTAAGGCAGGGACCACTGTGATTGGTCCCCTGCCGGGTGTCCGGACAGCTCTGCTGTCCGTGACAACCGTTTACAAGCAAGTGTCACCGCAAGTGTACTTGTGACACTTGGAGCTCATGACGTACTGTGCACATCATGATGCGGTAACTAACACCACATCATGATGTACATAGTACGTCATCAGTCACTAAGGGGTTAAAAGGGTTTTTCAGAATTAGAAAAACATTGTTCCTTTCTTCTGAAAACAGGACACACTTTTCCACAGGTTGTATGTGGAATTGTAGTCCTATTCACATTATAGAGCTGAGCTGCAATACCAGTACAACCTATGCTCAGGTGTGGCGCTGTTTCTAGAAGACATCAATCAAATATTTCTAAGGCTACTGCGATCCCACTGCCAGTCCCAACAGAGAATGTCGAGAATCGGTCGGACACAAAACATAGCAGATCTCCTCCGTACCCTATTATAGTTAACAGCCTGTCGGAATTCATGCTCCAGATGTGAAAGTAGCCTAACCCCGAACAAACAGTTTAACTATTTAACATGTAAGATACTTTGCTCAAAACAAACTAAGGGAGGCCTGTAGTGTGATTTTGATAAATGAAAGATTCAAGTTGAAAATATCTAATCATATAAATTGTGTAATTTGTTGAAAAAAATGACATATCAATGATCAATGGAAAGCAAAGTCGTCAACCAATTGAGGACTGCATTCCAAATCAACCAGAAAATCAAAGTAAATAATTTAAATAGACAGATCCAGTTTGCAACTCAGTAGTGTATTGCCTGTGTGCCTGTATACTCTCCCTACAACATCTGGACATCCTCCTAATGAGATATTGGATGGTGTCCTATAGGATCTCCTCCCAGACCTGGATGAAGCCATCAGCGACCTCCTGGACAGCCTGTAGCACTACTTTGCAATGTTAGCTGCACTTATACAGAATGTCCCTGAGGTTCTCAATTCAATTCAGGTCTGAGAAATGTGATGGTCAGTCAATGGCGTGAATGCCTCATCATCTAGACAGTTTGTGCACACTCTGGTGAAATTCCCTGCACCAGATTAAGTTTTGGCAGTCAGAGTTGACAGAGTTCGATTGGTCAGGGCATCACTGAGCTCCTGGACAGTCTGTAGTACTACTTGGCAGATGGTTTGGAGAATGTGAGGGCCAGTCAATGGCATCAATGCCTTTATCACCCAGGAACTTTTTACACACTCTAGCCACATGAGGAGCCAGAAGAGACCCAGGTCATGTGGTGGTTTGTGTGACCCTTCAAGGATATGATTCCCTAGGCCACCACTGATCCACTGCTAAACTCACAGTTGAGTAAAATTATTATATCCACTTTCTACTGTTGATGTCCACAGTATGCAGCTAATGATGCAAGCCACGTGTCATGAGCTGGCTTGGTGGGTAGACTGTCTGCACATATCCCTCACTGCTGTCATGGGTAAAAGGGGCAATATATCGGAGTTTCAAAAAGGGATGATTACTGGCTTTCGGGCCAGGGGTGGCAATATTTCTGAAACCGTGCAGTTTGTGTGCTACTCTGGTGAAAGTGTATCATGAGTGGACAAATAGCAGCATTGTGAATAAATGAGGTGGAAACTGGGGAGGACCATGTCACATTGATGTGAGAGGTGAACGTTGGCTACAAAGATGCTCGAGGGCAGACCAACATGCTACAGTGGAGCAGCTCACTACCAAAATGATCAGGGGGGTACCAGATGTGTGTATAAAACAACAGGTCAGTGAACCTGCCTGCATATAGGGCGCTGAAGCAGATCAATAGTCACTGCACTTATGATAATGAAGTTGCATCAGTAGAAAATACTTTCATTTTTCTGGCAGTATCATAATTGTTCCTCTGTTAATTGGCAAAGGATTGCCTTCATCAATGAGTCGCGTTTTCCGCTTCATCAAACGTATGAACTTTGGTGTGTCAGACGAGAAACATCAGAGAACAAACAACCTGCAACCACTGCTGGAAGAACACAATCTGGTGGTGGCAGTATTATGGTCTAGGGCATGGGGTACTCAATTACTTTTGGTAAAGGCTCACATACTTGAGTCTGCTGTAGGATGAAGGTCCGAGCTGCAAAACAAAAAAATATATAAGGAGGGACAACACCACTGGTGTGTAGCACTGCATTATTATTATTTTTTTACAATAATCCACACCTCCAAGCCCACTTAATCTTCTTTCTGCCGACCAAACAGTAAGAATGTCCTTTTAGTACCCCCTAACAATAATATGACCCTTTAATACCCCTCGGACAATATGATATCCTTTTAGTGCTCCACAGACAATGTGAAGCACTAGAGTAGTTTTTGTGGGATTCCCGGGGACACTCATGCAAGTGGGAGGCACAATCAAACGATGTGTGCATGAATTAGAGATGAGTTTACCTATGGAGAATTGGTTTTGTTCCGATTCAATGAATTATTTTAATTGATTTTAATTTGATTTAGGCCAAACCAGAGTAGTACCAATTGCCCTGGAAATTGGTATATAACAACTCTGGGTCTCCTAGGACACCAAATTTTTAGGAAAACATTTTTGTTATCTCTTTTTGTTTATTTTTTATGAATTTTTGCTTCTTGTCTCTACCCTCTTTAATCTCTTGACAGCAATACTAAATTATGTCTGAGTGACACTGACATACATAGCTATGTGTATGGCATTATCGTGTTTAAAAACACACTGTGCCATCACATGTGTAATTCATATTTTAAAGCTTCCAAAATTTGTCAGCAACATGATGGAGGCAGCAGCAACCATACGGAACATGATGGTAGCTATGCAGCAGCAGTGGCATGATGGCTGCAGTGGCATAATGGAGGCAGCAGCAGCAGTCGTACACAACATGATGGTAGGCAGGCAACAGGATGGTAGGTAAGAAGGCAGGCAGACAACATAGGGGCAAGATGGGGCACCATCATCAAGGCCTCAGCTTCAGGAGTGTGAAAATCCTCCTGAATCCAGGCTTGGTTAATTTTGACAAAAGTGATGTTTTGGACAATGACGGAGGAAAACTTGGTCCACTTGAGTATCACCACCGCCTAGTGCAGTACCCATAATATCTTCATAGTAGTATACAGTGTTAGTATTAAAAAACAGTCATCATAACAATTGGGAACGGATTTATGTTGCAGAGCAACGTCAACGACGGCATCACCATGGTCACCACCAGCGTCATGCCTGGACGGCCCCTACAGTACCTGCAGCTTCTAGTAAGTGTAAACATATTTAATTTATTTTTAATCCAGGCTACGTGGGTGTGCATCTGCAGTGATATAAGAGCACTAGTGGTTAGGAATGGCATCCAGCCTCAAACAATTCACATGTATCAACATGGTCGAAGATTCTGGCTGCTGCTGGACAAAGTCATCCACTGCTCTACGCTGCTCATGGAGCCACTGCAACATATGAAGCGTGGAATTCCACCGAGTTGGCACGTCACCTATCAACCAGTGTGGTGGAAGACCGTTTTGATGCTACAAGTCCAGCAGAGCGTTGCGGGACACATAAGAGTGACTCAAATGAGTGGAAAGCTTCTGTGACTTTGCCAGCGCTGTGTGCAGGCTAGTGAATGTTTTGAGAAATCTCTGCACCACTAGATTTAGGACATGTGCCACACAGGGAACAAGCGTGAATTGACCCAGGTTCAGCGCTGCCCCTATATTTGTCCCTTTGTCACTCACAACCTTGCCCACTTGCAGCTGGTGGGGAGACAGCCACCGTGCTATTTGCTGCTTGATATAATGCCATAAGCGCTGGCCTGTGTGGCTGCTGTTGCCAAGACAGATTAAGTCTAAGACAGCGTGGCAGCGTTTCACCTGGCACATGTGATAGGAAGGAGGGGGGTCAACTCTCTGCCCTGATGCTCCAGCAGGCGGACTGCCCATGGAGGTGGAGGAGGGAGCGGATAAGAGTTGGGTGGTCTTCAATCCTGGTTGGAAAGCGCGTGGAGGTGCCAAAAGCAATTGGCCCTGTTGCTGGGGGGTTCCCGCCTTGCTGCCACTAAATATATTTAGCCAGTGGGCTGTAAAGGACATGTATTGCCCCAGCCATAAGCACTGCTTCAGCTGTCCACCGTGACGTGCACGGTGCTGCAGAGAGACAGCTGCAGGGAGCCTCCTATATTTTCTGCCACATACGAGTAAAGGGCGGGGATAGCTTCCTTTGAAAAGTAATGCCGGCTAGGGATCTGCCAGCGCAGCTGAGCACAAGCCATCAGCTCCCTAAAAGCTGCGCAGTCAACTAAAATGTACGGCAGAGACTGCACAGCCAGCAACTTGGTCAGGTGACTATTAAATTTGCGCACTGTTGGATTACTTGTTGCGTAAACTTGCTTCCTGGCCACGCATTTGTTGATGGACGGCTGACAAATAAGAGGAGGTGGAGAAACGCACATGGTTGACAACGAGGTGTGTGTACTAGTTATGCCCCTGGATGCGGGCTGAGTTACGCCCCTGGATGTGACCTGCCTGACGCAAGAGATCCCTGGAGAAGTAGCCAGCTCTTCAGTATTAATGCGCTGCTCTAATCCACCTTGGTAAGACAAATTTGCGGCATGACGCCGGTTCAGATGGTTCCATAGAGCAGTGGTCCCTACATTTGAGGCTTTCCTATGGCTCAAATTCTGTTTACAGAAATTGCACGTGGCTGTGCTGATGTCCCCCGGCAGAGTGGTGAAATACTTCCACACACCCAATGTGCGCCCTCCAGAGCTGGCCAAGTTTGTAGCCGTTGCACGCTTAGACCCTGATGCAGGCCTTACCATACTTGGGGTCTCACTAGTTCCCAAGGCAGGCCTGGCCCTGGGCCTAACTCGCCTCTGCCCTCTGTTGCTGCCACTACCACCGCCCTCCTCCTCAGAGATTAAATCCTCCTCACCAGCCCGATCCGCCTTCCAGGTCCTCCTGTCTAACACATCATCATCAGACTCCCCACCACTTTTTTCTGACTGCAATATAGGCTGTTCCCCACCAACCTCCAATTCCGGGCAGTCCAAAGTCTGAGTGCTCTCTAAAAAATCCTCAGGGAGGCTGTCCTCTATAACTGCCGGATTATGCAGTGAGGTTTGTTGGCCTTTTATTTGATAAAATACAGAAGGGATATGACTGAAGTCTGAGAGGTGACAGAAAATGACGGGCTTTGCTGGAGCGGAATGGTGGAGCAGGAGGAACGCTTTGAGTCTGACCCCTGGCTACATTAAAATGTATCATCAGAAGAAAGCACGTCATCCGGCTGAAATTGAGATGAGTGTGCCATCCACTCCACTACCTCATCCACTTTCTCCTCCACTATAATTTTGCGCCTTGGTGGGTTAGCCTGGTGGAACAGTGGCCAACTATTACGAATTCTACCAGTAGAAGCTCCGGCTACATGTCCTTTGCCACTGCTGCCCTGTGCCACCTTCTCCTTTTTTTTGGAGCTCGAGGTCTGGCCAGGGGTGGATTGGCCATAGACCTTACAGAAAAATTTCCCGGTGGGCCGATGCCCAGGGGGCCGCCTGAGTCCTCCTCACCGCCGGCCAGTGGAAGTTTTTGGGGAGGTATTTTGTGCTGCTGGCAGTATTTTGTGATGGACTGTGGTATTTGGCTCTGTTGGGGCGGTATAATGTGCTACAATATGGAATTGCTGGTCCTGCCTTCCATCAATTTGGACCCAACTACAACACAGGGCTACTTTTAGTATTTTTTCCAGGGCCACTTTAAGTTCCCAGTCCGCCCCTGGGTCTGGCTGGAACTGGAACCATTTTGCTTTTCCATGCCAGACATTTTCACTTGACTGTGGCCCTGTAGGTCTTTGTCTCTCTCCCTGTCTCTCTCCCTGTCTCTCTCCCTGCCTGATTAATTACTAGCCCTGCACTGGCCCTGCAGTATCCCTGATATCTGTATTATGGATGCCCAGAACAATTACACCACTATTTGAACACAACTGAAGCGTCACAGGGTTACCGAGCCTATGGGCCAATCAGAGCAAGCCCTTCCCACTAGATTTGGTGACCACTTTCTTCCCCGCCTATTTCCGAATGAATAACGAACATACAGTAAAAGTTTGCTAATTAACTGAATTTGTACGTATCAGCATATAAATTAACTGATATGTAGCATTTGTGTACAATTCATCGGACAGGAACGTAGCGTATGTGTACAAAGGCTTAAGAACATTTAAGATTCGAACGGAGCGAATCCAAAAAAATCCGGATTCGCTTCGGAGTAGAAAATTGCGTAGATTCGTATGGAATCTACGAAGCGGCAAATAGATTCACTCATCTCTAGTTACAACTGATTCCTTGGAGGGAATTTATCATGAGGGAAATACTTGAGTTCAGTTTTGCTTCAGTCTGCACTTTGTCTTCTGTTTATACTTAACATTTTTGTCTAGAAAAGCTACTCCAGTTTTCCTTCTCCACCCTCCTATTGGAGTGAGACTGCATCTTTTTTGCAAGTTTTTTTAAAAAGTTTCAATAAGAAATCTGGAGTGAAACTCATTAACATTTCTAATCACACGCACTTTTCCTGCCACATTACAAAACTGGAGTGAGTGATGTAAAAAGTTGCAAAAGCCATATCCTGTGACTTTCTGAAGTTGGAATTCTGGAGTAAATACATAATAAATCAGGGCCCTTGCTTCAAGCTACTCATTACTCAGAGACAACATTAGAAGCATCTTACCTCAGCTAAGGAGAAAAAGGACTGAACCATTGTCAGTTGTCCAAAGTCTCGTTTTCAGATAAAAGTAAATTTTGCATTTCATTTGGAAATCAAGGTCTCAGAGCCCGGAGAAAGAGTCGTGAGACCCAAAATCCAAGTTGCTTGAGGTCCAATGTGACATTTACACAATCATTGATGGTTTGGGGAGCTATGTCATCTGCTGGTGTTGGTCCACTGTGTTATATCAGGTCCAAAGTCCCCACAGCCGTCTACTAGGAAATTTTAGAGCACTTCATGCTTCCATCTGCTGAGAAGCTTATTTCTGATTTCATTTTCCAGCAGGACTTGGCACCTGCCCACGCTACCAAAAACAATACCTGGTTCAATAAATACCATATCACTGTGCTTGATTGGCACGCAAACTCTCCTGACCTAAACCTCTTAGAGAATCTATGGGGTATTGAAGATGAGAGACACCAGACCCAACAATACAGACAAGCTGAAGGGCACTATCAAAGCAACCTGAGCTTCCATAACACCTCAGCAGTGTCATAGGCGGATCATCTGCATGCAATAATTCATGCAAAAGGTGCCCAAGTATTGAGTGCATATATTGTACATTCTTTTCAGTAGGGCATTTCTGTATAAAAGTTATTTTTTAATTGGGTTTTCATTAGTTGCAAGCCATAATCATCAACATTTAAAGAAATAAACGCTTAAAATAGATCACTCTGTTTGTAATGAATCTATGTAATATATGAGTTCCAGTTTTTGAATTGAATTACTGAAATAATTAACTTTTTGATGATACTCTAATTTATTGAGATGCTCCTTTATTACACAGTAAGTTAACTGTCAGTAGTGTTGAGCGAGCTTGCTCGGCCGAACTCGCTGTTCGGCCGAGCATGTCTACGCTCGGCTCCGCTCGGTGCACACCGAGTGTACTCGAGCGCAATACTCGAGTCTCTTCCCCGCACTGTAATATTGATTTGTACGCTAATGCGTATGAATTTTGTATGCTAATGTGTACGCATTTGTATGCTAATGCATACGCATTGTTCGCTAATGCGTACATATTCAGTTAATTAGCATACTTTTACGAGTGAAAGGAGTAAAAGAGGAGAAGTTGCAATTCTGACCCCTAGTGCTCGGCCAGAGCACCCGAGCATACGAGCACAGAGGTGCTCGCTCAACACTAACCATGCCTCCCAAGTGTCCCTCTTTTGGAGGGACAGTCCCTTTTTTTTACCCAAGTCCCTCTGTCCCTCTTTGATCTTTAAATGTCCCTCTTTTTGACCTGGGGAATTAATGCATAAATGCACGCGCCGCCACTTTGCTAATCCCCGTCACTCCGGGGATTAGCGAAGTGGCAGCGCGTGCGCAGTGGAAAAATCAGCGCTTGCAGTGTAAACACTGCAAGCGCTACTGCGCATTCTCCAGTGGATATTTTAAGATGCATGCGTGGGATTTCATCGCTAGACTCGTAAGTCTAGCGCTGTCTATCAAATAGGGTACTGGGCGTGCCAATAGCGAGGGGACGTGCCTCGGGCCCGGGGGGGGGCGGTGATGGAGCGGTGCTCCAGAGGAAAGAGGCCGCCCCCCGGTGCTCCGATGGCTCATTTGCATATGTTTTCTAAGTTAAATATCTACGCAACCGCTGTGCAGAACTCTGCATGACAGGTATGATTTTAAAGTTTGTCACTAGGTCTTGTAACCTATGTATTTAAATACATAGGTTACAACCTAGTGACAGAGCCTCTTTAAGTGTCCTCTTTCTCTTTTATATTTTGTTTAACTTGTGTATATCCCTTCCCTGTGTTTGGTGATTGGGCCTGAGGGGAGACTCCTGTTCATCCAGGTTGGTGAAGGAACAGTTAGCTTCAGGGTCCTTTATGGACAGATAGGGTCCTACGTCTCCTGCATATGAACTTGCCTACCTTCTTGGCCTGTTCATACTGGTTGTTAGTCAGGATTGGAGTCAGGGTTTCTCTAGGAGGTGTCCATCTTCCTTCCCTAGTTTCCAGGCCCAATCTCTGTTTCCTTCTCCTCCCCCTTTTCCCTCCTGCGCTCGGTGTGGTATCTTTCCCCCACACCGGAGCGCAACAAGTATACCACATATATAATATAAAATGTCCAGCCCCTCATAGTGTATAGTGTACAATACTCCACAGTATGCAGAATACAGTATACAATCCACAGTTTAACCCCTTCACGCATTTTCACATACATGAATGTGCTCTGATTGGGTGGGTGCAGGAGCTGTGCCCGCTCGATCACTGAAAAAGCCGTTGCCTGCCTTTCAATCCTTCACATGCCATGGTCAGAGCTGACTGTGGCACATGGAGGATTCAGAGAGAGAGGAGGATCCCTCTCTGACCCCACCTTTAAAAGATATTTAAGTTTCAAGTGAAAAAAAAAAAATTGGGTGAACACCGTTAAAAAAATAAATAATATAAATAATAATTATAAATAATAAATTGTGCCAAAAAAACATTTTTGTCATCTTGCCTCACAAAAAGTGTAATAATGAGTGATCAAAAAGTGTTATGCACCCCAAAATGGTACTAATGAAACCATCACCACATCTCGCAAAAAACAAGCCCCTACATGGCAAACACCATAAAAATAAAAAAATATGCCTTTCATAAAATAATAATTTTATTTAAAAAAACTCAAAAACAAGATTTTTTTATTATCAAAAATGCTTTTACTGTGTAAAACTTAAAATACCAAAAATAAAAAAATACATATATCAGGCATCACTGCATCTGTATTGACTGTCTCTATAAAAATGTCACATGAGCTACCCCATCAGTTGACCAAAGTATAAAAATAAAAGGATCAAAAAATCCTATGTATCCAAAAATGATACCAATAAAAACGTTAGCTCTTCTTGCAAAAAAAACAAGCTCCTACACAAGACAATTGGCAGAAAAATAAAAGAAGACACAAAA
>ONZH01001003.1:0-43132 GCA_900303285.1 Rhinella marina
AATGTGTACAATTCCTACATTTTCTATCAGATATTTTTGTTCAACCCTTCAAATTAAACGTTACAATCTGCACTTGAATTCTGTTGTAGAGGTTTCATTTCAAATCCAATGTGGTGGCATGCAGAGCCCAACTCGCGAAAATTGTGTAACTGTCCAAATATTTCTGGCCCTAACTGTATAAATGAGAGAAAAAAACGTAGTCTTTAAATGGCGGCTATTGTACCGCAAACCACTCATTTTTTCACTGGACTGTAGTATATATAACTGGGACAAAAATCGTAGTCTTTAGACTGCGGCTAATTTAACGCAAACCACTCATTTTTCACTGGACTGTATTACATATAATTACATATAACTGAGAGAAAATACGTATTTTATAGACTGACACTACTGTACAGCACACTACATAATTGTTCACTGCACTGTAGTATATATAACTGAGAGAAAAAACATATTCCCTAAACTGACTCTACTGTACAGCACACTACATAATTGTTCACTGGACTGTAGTATATATAACTGAGAGAAAAACGTATTTTCTAGACTGACGCTACTGTACAGCACACTACATAATTGTTAACTGGACTGTAGTGTATAGAAATGAGAGAAAAAACATATTCCCTAGACTGCACTACAGATCCCAGCAAGCCAAGGTACAGTAGCAGTAGCAGCAAAAATGAGTACTGAGAGGACTTTTGGGAATTTCTTTGGGGTCTGTGTGGACCACGTGCTGTCCCTTCTGCCACCAGTCGCTGTGCACAGTGTGCAGCCAAGATGGCGGTAGCTGCACTACAAGTCCCAGCCAGCAGGAGACCAAAAAAAAAAAAAGGTGCTTGTAGCCCTTAGAAGGGCTGTTGGGTTCTTTGAGCATGATTCCTGCCTAACCAACATCTAAATTCAGGCCCTAACACTCTCCCTGACAGACAGCAGCTCTATCCCTAATCTCATGCAGGCGGCATCTGACGCGAGCAGCGCGGGATCAGATTCTTATATTCCCAAGTCATCTGATCTGGCCAGCCAATCCCTGCTATCGACTTGTAGGGGTCCCCACGTGATGCTAGGAGGTACCAAAGTCTCTCCTGCATGTTGATTGGCTGAGAAAAGGCACCTAACATGCAGGAAGAGGAAGATGCCATTTCCTCGAGGATCGCGATATGCTCGTCCGAGTATCGAGCATATGCGAATACCCTAATGCTCGAACGAGCACCAAGCTCGGATGAGCATGTTCGCTCATCTCTAATTATTACCCTCCAGAAATACATCCAGGCCCCTCTTGATCTCTTTTAGTGAACTTACCATCACCACCTCCTCAGGTAGAGAGTTCCATAGTCTCACTGCTCTTACCGTAAAGAATCTTCTTCTATGTTTGTGTACAAACCTTCTTTCCTCCACACGCAGAGGATGTCCCCTCGTCACAGTCACAGTACTGGGGATAAATAGTTAATGGGAGAGATCTCTGTACTGACCCCTGATATATTTATACATGGGTATTAGATCTCCCCTTAGTCGTCTCTTTTTCTAAAGTAAATAACTCTAATTTTGATAATCTTTCTGGGTACTGTAGTCCACCCATTCCAGTTATTACTTTAGTTGCCCTCCTCTGAACCCTCTCCAGCTCTGCTATATCTGCCTTGTTCACAGGAGCCCAGAATGTGTGGTCTCACTAGTGATTTGTAAAGTGGCAGGACTATGTTCTCATCACGGTCATCTATCCAGGGGCCTGGATGTATTTCTGGAGTGTAATAATATTATAGGCTATATCTACTAGAGATGGCTTGTTGATCCAGGGAGTAATTCTGATTGCCTGATTGGAGTCCGTGTTGGAAGCCCAACATTTTACCGACTCCTGACTTAAGGCCTTAACAGAAGAGTTGAATTGGCCTGTAAATACCTAAGCAACTATCCCACAAAGTAATCCTGGTGGACAAGTCCTATCTGCTCAACAGACAATAGACACTGCTGTTTTATCTGGGAAATCAAGAGTCACTATGCATGAGAGACAATACACAGTATTGCCCCCTGAGGAGCACACCTGTGAACACATGATTTCTGATGCTTCCAGACCTGGGGAGTGCCACTGCCTGCGGTGACCAATTCTGCAAGTCTGTTTGTCCTTTAGAGCAAGGACAGCTCTGGACTCAAGGATGCCACCTAGAGGAAGGTCTTGACCTCTACAACTGTATCTACAGACAGTAAATGGACTGTGCTGATAGGCCAAGCTTCCAGGGATGGGCACTGTGTGGCTATGTGTGTGTGTATGTATGACTAGTATATAAGACTGTACATACTGTATATAGCTAGTTAGGCACTTCTTCCCTACCCCTGACCTGTATGTTCCCTTTGTTCTTGTCCTTTAGTTAGTTAGTTAACCTTTTATGTTTGATTCCCTATACCATTAGTAAATCCCCTCTAAAAGATCCAGTAGCTATTTTGTTAATTAATAATTAACTGGCACGCCAAAGCTCAGCAGATTCTACAGTCGGGAAATAATTTTTTTAATTGAGGAAAGTGAGGAAAATTGGCTCCTAAGTGAGGAAAATTGGCTTCTATCTCACAGGATTTTTTTTTTTTTTTTGCTGTCCTCTGGATCAACTTGCAGAATAACAGGCTGAACTGGACGGACAGATGTCTTTTTTTCGGCCTTATAAACTATGTTACTATGTTACTTAGTACAAAATATAACTTATAGCATATCTAGCAGTATTAAGTACATACAAAGTTCAGTTTCTGGCGCCAGATAGGGAAGTATGTTAGTTGGTTATGTGGCAATTTAATTACACTTGCAGTCATTTTTGGATATAGGCATCCACTGTGATACAAGATGGATGTTAGTCTGACCTGGTGGTTGTTTTAGGTGGTGGGTGTCTGAGCTGTAGTCCATCACCTGCAGCAGTGTCTGTAAAGATGCAATTTCACTGATGATTTTTCTGACTTGACACACTGATGCCTTCTGGAAGTAGTATTCTGGATTCAGAAAATCTCTTTGGAGTTTTGGTCTCACAGGACAATTCCTGGGAATATAAGCTCTGACATGTGCTTCCACTCCTTTCACTCTCTGGACTAGACCTCCTCCTCCTTGGCAGGAAGTAGGACTAGTGTGATCTCCAATTTCACCTGCTGTGCAAAATGGATCACAACTAACTTCTACTCAGATGGTCCATGTGCAATTATTGCAGTCATTTCAGTTCGTTATCATTCTCTTTGCCACCTGGACATGCGAAATTGAACAGAACTGACAGCTCGGCCTAGGCTCATAGCCATCCTCTATAGTGATAAACCAAGATCTTTCAGCTCAAGTATTCTGCCCCTCTCACTGATATGTGCTTTCTCTTGTTTCACTTTGTGGACTGTAACTCCTTCTCCTGGTAGGAAGTAGGACTAGCCCACTCCTACCAAGAGGGAAGGAACAGGGTGGTTAGCCCTGTTGATACCAACCATTGCCAACCATTCTTCCTCTGGCTGGAATAATTGGCCTATACATAACAATACATAGTAAAACAATATATAATATATGTAGATATCCCCAGGTCTGGGGTACACAGACACAGTTCACACAGTTCACAGCTGTACACATTGCAATTTTCTTCCAGATAGCAATGTCTGGATTTAGGCAAGGATGGGAGTTACAGCACTGTTTGTACACTATCTTGCTAAATTCTGTTTCAGTGGAATATATGACTGGCCAGAGTGCCTTTGCAATAATGACTGTAGTATCCACTTTGGGATACATATTTTTAAGACACATGTGAAGGATGTCTTAACTGTGACCCTCACTGCAGTAAAGTCCCCAGGACTGGGATTGTGACGAGGGGACATCCTCTGCATCTGAAGGAAAGAAGGTTTGCACACAAACATAGAAGATGATTCTTTACGGTAAGAGCAGTGAGACTATGGAACTCTCTACCTTAGGAGGTGGTGATGGTAAGTTAACTAAAATAGTTCACAAGGGGCCTGGATGTATTTCTGGAGTGTAATAATATTATAGGTTATAGTTACTAGAGAGGGGTTGTTTATCCAGGGAGTTATTCTGATTGCCTAATTGGAGTCGGGAAGGAATTTTTTTCCCCTAAAGTGGGGAAAATTGGCTTCTACCTCAGAGGGTTTTTTTTGCCTTCCTCTGGATCAACTTGTAGGATAACAGGCCGAACTGGATGGACAGATGTCTTTTTTTCGGCCTTATAAAATATGTTACTATGTTAAAGTCTACATGACTGTAGTAGCATTTTAACCTGCTGATTCCCATGTTTGGCCATGCAGATTCCAAGTTCTCCTTTATCTTCCTCTTTTTCAGTCTTTCCCTTTCTAACCTATTTTTAGATAGTAACATAGTAACATAGTTTACCCAGGAATGAGGGATCACGACCCATCTCTAGTAACTATAACCTGTAATATTATTACACTCCAGAAATACATCCAGGCCCCTCTTGAACTCTTTTAGTGAACTTACCATAACCACCTCCTCAGGCAGAGAGTTCCATAGTCTCACTGCTCTTACCATAAAGAATCCTCTTCTATGTTTGTGTACAAACTTTCTTTCCTCCAGACGCAGAGGATGTCCCCTCGTCACAGTCACAGTCCTGGGGATAAATAGATCATACAGGGTGCAATACATAACAATTCAAGACATTACATAAACCATTTGCCGATAATTCCTGCTCTGGGGTAAAGTGAATTGTATAAAAATTAAATGTATTGGAGTATATGTGCAAAAAGTATCTTGGCACTGACAGATTTTTTTTCAGCAAAAGTAGTGCAAAACTTGCTGAATGTAATGGTTTGTAATGCAGTTATGGTAATAGTATTATGTACGTAAATTTAACAAAAATTTGTGAAAATGTACTAAAAAGTAAACAGCATTTTTTCATGTGCTGATTGTTTTTTTGTTACTTGAAAATGTTACCATATAATTAGAGATGAGTGAATTGAAGTTAACAAAGTGGAATTCGATCCAAATTTCAGGAAAAAAATTTGATTTGATTTGCCCCGAAGTAGAATTTCCTTGTGGTTTGTGGTAACGAATCACATTTTTTCTAAAATGGCTGCTGCACATGTTAGAACGAGGAAGTAAGAAGCCCAGGAATGAGGGATCACCCACAATGCCATGCATGCAGCCAGCCAGTCAATCAGTAGCTAGCCAGCCCCTGAAATGTCACAGCTCTATAAACAGCCTCAGCCTACTAGGTCTTCGCCATTTCCAGTGAACTTAGTACAGGGATACACGTGACAGGCACTAGGGACAGTGTTTAGGAAAGACTTTATTGTGGAAAAATAGCTATTGAGCAGTTCAGTGAAAGATTATTCATAGTGTAGGGATATAATAAGGAGGCATTATTCACAATATAGGGAGAGAGCAGGGATCAATAAGAGAGTGTAAAGCCTAGGTAATAGGAGTTATTCTATTACACCTTGCTGCACTAATTGGGTTACAAAAAGTGATCCAATACTACAAATTTTAGTTTTTTTGCATTCTTTAATACATCAGTATTTCCAGTAATCCTTGATTCTGTTACTGGGGTAAAATTGTGGTCTGATACAACCAGTTTTGGGGTGTTTATATATATATACTAGCAGAAGGACCCGGCTTCGGTTTGTTTGTGTAGTGACCCCATAAGAATTGCCCAGTTTTGCACTGGTCTATTTGAATGTCATTTGTGCGTGTGGGTAAAAAATTTGCTACTGGTTTAAGGACATCATTTCCCTTAAAGTAAACATTTTATTACAAAATAGAAGTAATTGTACTCTTTAAAGATTATATGTTTAATCATACAGGAAACAAATTAAACATTTCAACAATGTTGATAACTGTGTAACAGTGGAAAACAAAAGGTAGAAAACATTCTAATTTAGTAGAAATCTAAGACAACACTCTTGTATAAACTACATTTGCTGTCTTGTTCTCTCGTGCAAGGAACTCATAGCTCACTTGTTGATGACCATGTCGTTGTGGTGATTGCAAGTCAAACTGTGACAAATATAAACCAGTCATTTGCAAAACTTTGTCTTCCAATAAAATCAGCGCCTGATTCTCAATTAGAGGAGTCAACTGCAGTGAATTATACTGTAGTTTTCTTGTTGCTGGGCAAGGTGCAGAACATCTTCAGCCATTTGTTGTTTGTATTGTTCCCAGAGCTCCTGAGGTTTTGAAGGATGGCAGCATGTGAGAATGATTGCAAACAGCTCTCTGATTTTGACAGGTGATTTGCTTATCACTGCCTCCTGAAGGCAATCATGCCATTGTTGGTCATCATCAAGTAAGCCAAGTCTCATACATGCTTCTTTGTATGAGTGACAAAGTGTACCGTTGACCATCAGGAGTGCTTCAAAGGATGTTGGACCTCGAACAACATGAAGCAACATACGAAGATAAAAGCATTCTTCAAAGTTAGGATGAACAGTGTAGACTCTACCAAGCGCATTAGTAGCAACAACATCTTGACCTGGAATGCGAGTGCCTTGTTTGCGAGATTTCCATGTCTTTGCAGAAGTCCACGTGTAGTAAGTAGGAACCTCAACATAAAGCAGCGTCCTTGCAAATTCGTCTCTCTGGCACAGTTCAAAAAATGCCATCAGAGTTGTTCTAGGAGGATCCTGAGCTCTTTGAGGTGCATTGTCAGTAGTAAAATACACTCTATGGCCATTTTCCATGTGAACAGAGAGGTGCTGAACCATTGGATATCTCTTATGAATGGGAAATCCGAGAATTCGCCAGACAGCTTCGTTGCTACTTATGTAGCGGCCATGTTGATACTGTAGAACTTCATTAGCAACAGTTTCATCATTTGTAATTGCAAAAATCGATTGATCAGAACCCTTGTAAATGTATTTGCAGATGTACTTTATAGCTGAGACAGAACTGCAGAACTCCACATTAATGTGAGCATGAAATACCTTGCACAAAATTGGTGAATATGGAACAATGAATCTGTTGTCAATTTCAACATTGGCCATGCGCATAACCTGATGACCATTTTCAACAGTCAGCACTTTGACCCTTTTGATGAATGAGAAACCACCTTTGCCAGCCTTTCTACACCGGCACAATGGGTATCCATCACCATCAGTCTGCGTTTCAGATAAAAGCTGCCTTGGGTATCTCTTTTTGCATTTACCCTGGTCCACACAGCCTGGATTTGGGTAACCTGCTCCACAGGGGCCATGAATCATGTGCTTGGTGATTATTTGGAAGAGTGCAGGATCCACTTAGGTATTAGGTATTTCAGCACTAATTATTGAATCAATCTGGTTTGGCTGAATCTTTTCCTTAAGCCACAATAAAATGTGAGAGTGTGGCGATCCTCGCTTCTGCCATTCTATAGTGTAACACCAACACTGGGGTTCTCCAAAAATACAACCCTTGGTAAGAAAATCCATTAGCTTGTTCACTTTTAGCTGAAAGACTCGTGCAACCAAATCATGTCGCACAATGTTGGCCTGGCTCGGGAATTGCATTGTCTTAATTTCTGGCCAATCTGGATTGCATGTGAAAGTGATGAAGAGGTGTGGCCGACCATATTTGCGGACATATGTCATGCAATCCTGGGCATACTCATGAATGTGCCTTGGGCTGCCAATAAAGCAAGAAGGCAGAATGACCTGTCGTCCAACAATGTCAGGTCTCCTGTCAGTACGAATTGCATCTAAGAGGTTGATGTATTCAGTTGCACGCAGTTGTTCCTGATGTATTGCAATATAAGTTAGCCTTTCCGATTCAACCTTGGCATAAACGGCGACCAACAGTTGACGAGTCAAGTCACCAAAAGCCAGTAGCCAGTTTGTAATGCCAGGATCACTGCTGCGAATCATAATCATGGAGGCATAAAAATCCATGCACGATACAGTCTTATCCTGTGATGGTGACCCATTTATTATCTGAGGAATGTAAAAGTGATAGCCATCCTGGCCATTCCAGAAAAACAATGGATACTGTAGGGCATCATAGGACCTGTGAACTTCATTTATTCTTTGTAACACATTGTCTCTCTTGTGTAGGATAATGTCCCGCCTATCAGAATTTTCCATAATCATGATTATGGCAACTTCATTGATAGTAGGTGCATTGAATGTTCCAGGATGTTGGCCTCGCGGTGCCTTGTCAGCTTGAATGGCCAATTTGTATGCGGGTGATGGCATTCTTTCAATGGCAGCCTTAAACAATCGGATGTATGGATTGTGCTGGTGCAACATATTTTGCAACATACGGACTATATGTGGCTTAGTGAGAGGATTGTTTCTGTGACGGGTATTTACTTCTGCAGACTTGTCACCCATGAAAAAAACCTGAAGACATAAAGGCAATGCTTCTAAATTGTCTTCATTAAATGGTGGCAAAAGGGATCCAATTGTGTGATAGACTTCCCCCTGGATCTTGAAGGTGGGCATGTATCCTTGCTCCAACACACATCTTCCACTTCCAAATGAGGTCATCTGGAAGGCATTGTTGTATACCCGGATATGTTTTAGAAACTCACCAGAGTGAGGGGAGGATCCATCAAGCAAAGTTATAAGCTCTTCTGGCGGATCTGGTAAATCTGGTATTCTGACCTTTCCTTCAGAGCAGCACATTCCTGGTCTTTCACCTTTGTACTTAAATGCACTACAGTGTTTGCATTGTTTATTCATTTGACCAATCTGAAGAATCTCAGCATGATCATATTGGGATTGGGAATTATAATGAAAATCAGCATAATGCATATCTGCCCAGGCAGTAGCTTGTCGATTAAAATATTGCACCTTGTCATTCTGAAGACGGGCTTGGGTCTGTTGGGGAGTTTCAGCAGCTTGTTGCAGATTATGACATAGCTTGTCATCCTGGAGACGGAGTTGAGTCTGTTGGGGAGTTTCAGCAGCTCGTTGCAGATTATGACGTAGTTTGTCATCCTGGAGACGACCTTGGGTCTGCTGCGGAGTTTCAGCAGCTCTCTGCTGTTTGTGACATACCCTGTCAGAGTGGAGATGGGCTTGGGTCTGCTGGGGAGTTTCAGCAGCTCGCTGTTGTTTGTGACATACCCTGTCTGATTGGAGACGGGCTTGGGTCTGCTGGGGAGTTTCAGCAGCTCGCTGTTGTTTGTGACATACCCTGTCAGAATAGAGACGGGCTTGGGTTTGCTGAGAGTTTTCATTATCTCGAGCAGCAGCCATCCGTTTTGCTGCAGGAGTCTTGCGTCCAACTGCAGTTTTCCTTTTTGGAGGCATGAGTAGTTTAAAAACGTTTCAATTTATAAGAATGCTGACATCCAGTATGACAGTCCAGTATAGGTATAGTCTATTTATGGCTGTGTTGTTATGGAAAACTGGTAAATTAAATGTGAACTTGGCTGATACACATCATATGACTGAATATTTAAGGACCTGCGAACTGCTATTGACTAATACAGTAGCTTGGTTGCTATAGAAACCTGGTCTATAGCTGTGTGGGCATGGAGAGAGAGAGTAAGGACCTGTGAGCTTCTATTGGCTGATAAGAGACATGTGACCATGTGTATGGCAGTTGGGACCCGGCTTTGCCTAGGTATATTTCATCTATTTCATTTAATGTTTGTGTGTGTCATTGCAGAGAGAAAAAGTTTCCTTCCCACCCATTCCTGCAGCTGACAGAAGTTGATTTTTACCTTCATTTCTTCAATCCCCCTTGGCTGCGGAGTGGGAGGGGCGTGGCCTGATGGGGGCGTGGTTTAGTGGGACCTTGGGGGGGTTGCTTTTAAGTCCTTTTAGTTGAAGAAAACATCTTTTATTACTACTGAACGGTCGTAGTCTAATATTAGTCTATTTCATCTAATGTTTCTGTGTGTTGTTGCAGAGAGAAACTCACCCTCCCACCCCTGCAGCTGACAGAAGTTTATTTTTACCTTAATTTTTTCAATCCCCATTAGCCTGACAGAGTCGGGGCGTTATTATGGAAACCTGCCCTCCCTGTGTGTGTCTGTGCAGAGAATGGCAGTTGGAGTTTAAAACCAATGCTGCCAGGCTAATATTGGCTAATGCAGGTCATATTTTGGGAATATCTCGGGAACGCTATGTCATAGAGAGATGAGACCTGGTCTAAAACCTTCCTGGGCACCTGATGTACCTGTCTGCCGAATTTGGTAAAAATAGGTCCAGTAGTTTGGTCACGCATAGAGAACAGACAGACAGACAGAAACTCATTTATAATATTGATATATATACAGTACAGACCAAAAGTTTGGACACACCTTCTCATTCAAAGAGTTTTCTGTATTTTCATGACTATGAAAATTGTAGATTCACACTGAAGGCATCAAAACTATGAATTAACACATGTGGAATTATATACTTAACAAAAAGTGTAAAACAACTGAAAATATGTCTTATATTCTAGGTTCTTCAAAGTAGCCACCTTTTGCTTTGATTACTGCTTTGCACACTCTTGGCATTCTCTTCATGAGCTTCAAGAGGTAGTCACCTGAAATGGTTTTCACTTCACAGGTGTGCCCTGTCAGGTTTAATAAGTGGGATTTCTTACCTTATAAATGGGGCTGGGACCATGAGTTGTGTTGGGCAGAAGTCAGGTGGATACACAGCTGATAGTCCTACTGAATAGACTGTTAGAATTTGTATTATGGTAAGAAAAAAGCAGCTAAGAAAGAAAAATGAGTGGCCACCATTACTTTATGAAATGAAGGTCAGTCAGTCCGAAAAATTGGGAAAACTTTGAAAGTGTCCCCAAGTGCAGTCGCAAAAACCATCAAGCGCTACAAAGAAACTGGCTCACATGAGGACCGCCCCAGGAAAGGAAGACCAAGAGTCATCTCTGCTGCGGAGGATAAGTTCATCCGAGTCACCAGCCTCAGAAATCGCAGGTTAACAGCAGCTCAGATTAGAGACCAGGTCAATGCCACACAGAGTTCCAGCAGCAGACACATCTCTACAACAACTGTTAAGAGGAGACTGTGTGCAGCAGGCCTTCATGGTAAAATAGCTGCTAGGAAACCACTGCTAAGGACAGGCAACAAGCAGAAGAGACTTGTTTGGGCTAAAGAACACAAGGAATGGACATCAGACCAGTGGAAATCTGTGCTTTGGTCTGATGAGTCCAAATTTGAGATCTTTAGTTCCAACCACCGTGTCTTTGTGCGATGCAGAAAAGGTGAACGGATGGACTCTACATGCCTGGTTCCCACCGTGAAGCATGGAGGAGGAGGTGTGATGGTGTGGGGGGGGCTTTGCTGGTGACACTGTTTGGGATTTATTCAAAATTGAAGGCATACTGAACCAGCATGGCTACCACAGCATCTTGCAGCGGCATGCTATTCCATCCAGTTTGCGTTTAGTTGGACCATCATTTATTTATCAACAGGACAATGACCCCAAACACAACTCCAGGCTGTGTAAGGGCTATTTGACCAAGAAGGAGAGTGATGGGGTGCTACGCCAGATGACCTGGCCTCCACAGTCACCAGACCTGAACCCAATCGAGATGGTTTGGGGTGAGCTGGACCGCAGAGTAAAGGCGAAAGGGCCAACAAGTGCTAAGCATCTCTGGGAACTCCTTCAAGACTGTTGGAATACCATTTCAGGTGACTACCTCTTGAAGCTCATCAAGAGAATGCCAAGAGTGTGCAAAGAAGTAATCAAAGCAAAAGGTGGCTCCTTTGAAGAACCTAGAATATAAGACATATTTTCAGTTGTTTCACACTTTTTTGTTAAGTATATAATTCTACATGTGTTAATTCATAGTTTTGATGCCTTCAGTGTGAATCTACAATTTTCCTACTCATGAAAATACAGAAAACTCTTTGAATGAGAAGGTGTGTCCAAACTTTTGGTCTGTACTGTATATGTATATATATATATATATATATATATATATATATATATATATATACACACGAGCTGAAGGACCCGGCTTTGCACAGGAATATTTCATGTATTTCATTGAATGTTTGTGTGTGTCGTTAAAAGATACCGACAGCCTCCTTAAAAGTGACCTCCACAGCCCCACCCCTTAATACTGACCCCCCCCCCACAGTCCCCTGTCTTCTTAAAAAGGGACCTCTACAGCAGCCCACCCCCTTAACGTTAACCTTCACAGCAGCCTGCCCCTTTACCAGTGAGTTCCACAGCACCTCACCCCCTTGACAGTGACCTCCACAAGTGCCCGCCCCCTTAACAGTGACCTCTACAGCACCCACCCCTTAACACTGACCATAGGTTACAGTCCCCTTAACTGACCTCCACCATTCCTGGCCCCCTTGACAGAGACTTCCACAGCAACTGTCCCTTTAACAGTGACTGTCACAGTACCCCACTCCCTTAACAGTGACCTCACAGTACCCTGCTGCCCCTTTTATAGTGACCTCTACATTCCTCTCCTCCCTTAACGGTGACCTCCACAGTGCCCGACCCTTTAACAGTGACCTCCACAGCAGCCTGCCCTCTTAACAGTAACATCCACAGCGCCCTCCCCTTTAACTGTGACCTCCACAGTAGCCTGCCCCTAGGGTGGCAAGAGGACCGTTTATAGGCCCGACAGTCCGGCTTTCAGACTCCCTGTCCTTCATTCGGCGCAGGACCTGGACAGAGACAGGGATGTCCTTTTAAACAGCTCATTCTCAGGCAGCAGCACTGTGCAGTCTGAGCATGAGCTGCAGGGAGAAAGTCACCCTCCCACCTACCCCTGAAGCTGACAGAAGGTGAGTTTTACCTTCATTTTTTCAATCCTCGCCGGCCGCGGAATGAGAGGGGGCATGGCCTGACCGGGCCGTGGGCGTGTCTTAGCGGGACCTGGGGGTGGGGCTTTTAAGTCCTTCTTTTGAGTGTGGCCTGAATTACAGGTCGATGGCATGGTAATTTATGAGGAAACATAGTGGGTAGCAGTGGAAGAAAACATCTTTTATTACTACTGAATGGTAAATACCGTATTTTTCGCCCTATAAGACGCACTTTTTTTCCCCCATAAGTGGGGGAAAAATGAAAGTGTGCCTTATAGGACGAATACAGGAAGGAAAAAAAATGGCCGTCGCATTGCATGTGTCCGGTACATTGCTGGCTGTACTGCATAAGGACAACAGCCTGCGATGTACCGGACATTTATCCCGACATATACAGTACCTTTTATCTGCAGGGGAGAGCGGCGGGGCTTCACTATTTGAGGGAGAGCCGTGTGTGTGTGAGGAGGGTAGAGCAGGGCTTCATTATTGAGTGGAGAGCCGCGGGTTCTAGAGGGAAGAGCAGGCGGGGCTTCGTTATGGATGGGAGAGCCGTCCGCTCTGTATCGCAGTGAGGTCCTTCTGTATGCAGGGGTGAGCCCTGCCAGCAGCGCTCCTGCCCATTTGCTTGAATATGGGCGGAGCGCTTACCATAAGCAGTGAGATGATGGGGGCGGGAGCAGACTTTCCATTCATACTTGTCTGTTCCGCCTCTACGTCGTCCCATGTGACTGGTCCACTGTACGTGCGGCCCTGTACAGTACAGTAGAAGACCAGTGCACAGTGCTGTTGAAGGATAATACAAATAAAACGAGGCTCTATTGTTAAAAAGGTAAAAATAAAGTGTCATTAAAGTGCCCACCCCATAAGTGTGTCACTGGATACTCCCTCCAATAAGTGTTAGCCACCCCAGAAGTGTCTCACAGCAAATCACCCCCCCCCCAATAACATTGTCATCAGCAGATCCACCCAATAAGGGTTCATGCACATGGCACGTTACCCGGCTGTGGACGTATTGCAGCCCGTAAACAGCAGGTCCACAATACACGGACCCATTGGCGAGAGATGCTTCCGTGGGATTTCTGTTCATGCCTCCGCACTGCAAAAAAGTAGTGCATGCACTACTTTTTTGCAGTGCAGTCCGTTGGATGCGGATCGCGGACCCTATTCAAGTGAATGGGTCCACAATCCACATGCGGCGGCCCCGCGGTCAGTGTCCGTGCATTGCGGACTGCAATTTACGGTCCGCAACACGGGCGTTGCTGGCACAACACCTCATGGTGGTGTGCATGAGCCCTAACAGTTTGTCAGCAGCAGATTCCTCCCCCCCCTTAACATTGTGTCAGCAGCAGATCCAGCCCATAACATTGTGTCAGCATCAGATCCCCCCATAACATTGTGTCAGCAGCAGATTCCCTCATAACATTGTGTCAGCAGCAGATCCCCTCCATAACATTGTGTCAGCAGCAGATCCCCCCATAACATTGTGCCAGCAGCAGATCCCCTCCATAACATTGTGTCAGCAGCAGATCCCCTCCATAACATTGTGTCAGCAGCAGATTCCCCCATAACATTGTGTCAACAGCAGATCCACCCCATAACATTGTATCAGCAGCAGATCCGACCCATAACATTGTGTCAGCAGCAGATCCCCTCCATAACATTGTGTCAGCAGCAGATTCCCCCAATAAGTGTGTCGCAGCAGATCCGCCCCATATCAGTGCATCATCCACTGATGTTCTCAGCTACATGTGCCCCCATAATTATGACGGACACAGTGCTGACAGTTCTTTCATTAATGTATTCTGTTGCAGAAAACTACCATAGTCTCCTGCTGCATACAGTACGGTACTGGTACATTTCTGAACGATGTCAAAGCAGAAAAGGCTTTCATACAAAATTCTTTTTAAACTGGAGGTGATAAAATACGCCAAAGAGCATGGAAACAGGGCAGCGGAGAGACATTTTGGGCCACCTCCAACCGAAAAAATGATTAGCGAATGGAGGAAACAAGAGGATCAGTTGGAAAAAGCGGATAAAAGCAAGCACACTTTTAGTGGGTGTGCTGCAAAATGACCACAGATTGACGTGGAAATGAAAGAGTGGATCACACGTCACAGGAATAACGGCTTCTCGGTATCTACAAAAATGATCATTTATGAAGCCAAGCGTCTTGCTGCAGAGAAAGGCATTGACGCCTTAAGGAATCAGCATCATGGTGCTACAGGTTTATGAGGAGATGTGGCCTTGCTATGCGCACCAAAACTAGAATTGCGCGAAAGATGCCTAAGGAATACAAATCCAAGATTGTGTCATTTCACAAATTTGTTCTTGACGCAAGGAAGAAAAATGGCTATGAAATAGGCCAGATTGGAAACATGGATGAAGTCCCGTTAACCTTTGATGTTCCATCAAACAGGACCATTGATGTCAGAGGTGCAGAAACCATAACGGTGAAAACAACAGGACACGAGAAGACCCATTACACTGTCCTGTTTTCCTGCTGTGCAGATGGCACCAAGCTTCCGCCAATGCTGATATTCAAAAGGAAGAACATGCTAAAAGAGGCGATTTCATGAGGAGTGATTGTCCATGTTCATGACAAAGGGTGGATGGACGAGAATGGGATGAGAATATGGATAGAAAAGGTGTGGTCCAAACGCCCTGGAGGGCTTCTGAAGAAACCGACCCTGCTGGTACTTGATCAGTTTAGGGCACACGTCACTGAAAACACAAAAAATCTGTTTAAGAAAGCCAAGACCCATCTAGCTGTGATTCCTAGGGGCCTTACCAGCCAGTTACAGCCGCTAGACGTCTCAATCAATAAACCGTTTAAAGTGTTCATGAGAGAGGAATGGAGCAAGTGGATGGCAGCGGGGAATCATGACCTGACACCCACTGGACAGATGAAGAGGCCCACCATCACCCAAGTCTGCGTGTGGGTGAAGTCCACATGGGAAGCTGTGAAGGATGAGATCATCATAAAATCCTTCAAAATATGTGGCATCAGTAACGCCTTAGATGGATCAGAAGACAGCCTGCTTTATGAAGATCCTAAAGACGATGAAGATGCTGAAGACGATTCTGACGAATTGAGCCTTGTAAATGTGGACAGCAGTGAGGAGGAATTCATAGGGTTCCCTGATGATTAGAGATGTACTGTAATGTCCTGGTCTATCCTCACTTGTTTGTTGTTGCTGATGCTGCTGTTCATATTTCTATAGTTAAAATACAGTTTTGATATTTTATTTAACATTCTAACACACTTTTAGTTCAAACATTTTTTTTCTTATTTTCCTCCTCTGGGTGCGTCTTATGGGCAGGTGCGTCTTATAGGGCGAAAAATACGGTATGTGAAATTTACATCATATTAGGTAATGATTGATGATGAATTAGTCTAAAACATAAGGTATATTTATGGTAACCGGAATACCCCTTTAACAGTGTCATCCACAGTGCCCTGCCCCTTTAAAGCAGACCTACAGCAGTGAAGAAAACTGGCTGGGTTGTTATGGAAACCTGGTGCAAAACTGTCTGTATGTGGAGGTTAAGGGCCTGTGAGCTTACATTGGCTGAAGGGTCATGTGACCAGGCTTCTATTGGCCAATTAATTTTTTGGGAATATCTCAGGAATGGTACACAAGAAATGACACAAGAAATTTTGAGGTATATTTAGTTTACATATAAGTATATCCATTCCTACTTGATTCTGGTGTGAAATTGCAGTCTGATACAACCAGTTTTGGCGTGTTTTTATTTTATATGTAAGTACATCCATTCCTCCTTGATCCTGGGGTGAAACTGTGGTCTGATACAACTAATTTTGGGCTAAATTTACTTTATATTTGAGTACATCCATTTCTCTTTGATTCTGGTGTGAAAGTATGGTCTGATACACTAATTCTGGGGTATATTTAGTTTAGTAGTTTATATATGAGTACATCCATTCCTCCTTGATTCTGGGGTGAAATTGTGGGCTGATACTACAGATTTTATGGTGCTCAAATTATATTAAACGTAAATATATCCGTTAATCTCAAGTTGTGGAGTTGGTGAGAAATTGCAGCCTGATACTATTGCTCTTTTGGCTATGTTGGTGACAGGCCCTTCTGCGGGAACGGGCAACTGCCAAAATGTTTCTGGAACTGGGAGGAGTAGCAGCAGAATAAGGGGGCTGCCAGTGTCATCTAGTGGTCGTGTTTTGACGAGCAACCCGGCTGCCTTGAATGGTTGACTCGGTCTTCTACTTCTTAGCAAGTGACATCAGACAACCCCAGCCAGGAGTCGGTGGGTTCCTCTGACACCATGCTTAGTTGGTATGGCCTGGGAACAAGCTCTGTGCCCCCACCTGTCCTAAACCTGCCTCTGTCATTTTCTGTTCCTTCAGCTCGAGAAGTATTGTATGCCGTTGGCTTGGCTCCTCTTTTCAACGATTGCGAAATTCTAGAGGACAGTCAGCAGCTACTGCCCAGCTAAGATCTGCAAGATAGATCCTCTGCTTCCTCCAGTAGGCAGGCAACTAGTGACAATGAGCGTCGCATGGGAGCTGGTTTTGCGACCAGTCAGGCAAGTGCAGACAGTAGCCGATGATTATGTGGCCAATCGCACATTGGAGCCGGATGTAGAGGGGGCTTCATCATCATCAGGAGAAGAGGGTGGTAGTTTGCATGTGAGACAGTGGCTGAGTCAGCAGTGTGGTAGCGTGACCTTGATTCAGTTAGGTGGCAGCAGTGTGAGATCTGGAGCCAAACATGCCCGGGGTAGATCACCTGCTACGCAGGAGCCTACCTGTTCGGAAAAAAGTAGTGGTGCATAGGTTCACGGAGGCAACGGTAGCAGGCAATCAGTATGGAGTGGTGGGGGGAAAATGCCATACCCGACGGTGTGGGAATTTTTCATCAAGCTGCTGGGGGACATCAACATTATTATATGCAGAATCTGTGGGCAGAAGGTGAAGCGTGGCCAGGGTGCCAATGTTGGCATCGCGGCCCTGCATCAACACATAAAAGGTCACCATGAAGTGGCGCTAATGTAGTGGTACAGCCTGACGCAGCAACAGTTGCATCACCCAGTGGCTTGCACCTTTTCTACAGCAGTCAAGGCTCCACCACTTGATCAGAAGGAAGCTGTGTTTCCTCGTCACTCATTTCGTCAGCAATTGATCATAGAGGCGATTGCAAAAAGACAACAGTATGCATGCACTCATCCAATGGTTCAGAAGCTGAGCATGCTCCGGGCCAACTTGCTGGTACTACAGTCCCACCCATTCTATGTGGTGGACTCTGTACCTTTCAGAGAGCTGATGGCTTGTGCCAAGTCAAGGTGGAGTGTCCCCAGCCATGATTTCTTCTCCAAAAAGGCAGTCCCAGGCCTACACACATATGTTGAACAGAAGGTGGAACTTTTTTCCAACTGCTGAAAGGAACAATAAACTCAACTACCATCGAGACATCCTAGGTAGTCAGTTGGCCATTGCCTATGTGTTCCAGCGCCCATCCTCATGAAGATATGAGCAGTAGGGCCCTCTGCACTCAAGTTCCACTGCCATGGCTGCTGGAGAGAGTTGGCGAAGCAGGAGCAGCACATGCTCCATCAGCAGCAACTTAAGCCTGGAGTCTCTAATGAGCATTTTTCTTCGCCTGCCTACTGAAGAAACTATACACCAGCAAGACATGGAGCAGAACCTGAACCCGTAGGTGGTGGCATACTTGGACTGCCCCTGCCACCCCATATCCAATATCCTCTGGACTACTGGGCAGCCAAACTTGATTTCTGGCTTCAACTGACCGAGTTTGCCCTAGATAAGTTTTCCTGCCTGGCCAGTAATGTGGCATCAGAGCGGGTGTTTAGAGCGGCGGGGGGAATAGTTACCCCAAGAAGAACTTGCCTTTCCACCCAAAATGTGGAGAGACTGCCCTTTGTGAAGAAGATTCAGGCATGGATCAGCCAGGATTTCCACTCTATGACTGGTCCACTGTGTTGACTGCTCATGAGGTCGCCACCCTCACCACTCTGTGACTGACTATTATGTTGACTCCTCATGCGTTTGCACCCCTCACCACTCTGTGACTGGGCCACTGTGTTGACTCCTCGTGTGTCTGCCACCCTCACCATTCTGTAACTGGTCCACTGTGCTGACTCCTCATGTAGTTGCCACCCTCCCCATAATATAACTGGACCATTGTGTTGAGTCCTCATGCGGTTGCCACCTCACCACTTTGTGACTGGGCCATTGTGTTGACTTCTCATGCATTTGCCACCATCACCACTCTGTGACTGGGCAATTATGTTGACTCCTCATGCGGTTGCCAACCTCACCATTCTGTGACTGGGCCACTGTGACTCCTTATGCGTTTGCCACCCTCACTACTCTGTGACTGGGCCACTGTGTTGACTCTTCATGCATTTGCCACCCTCACCACTGTGTGACTGACCACTATGTTGACTTCTCATGCTGTTGCCAGCCTCACCACTATGACTGGGCCACTATTGTACCTGGCATTGTTGACATCACTATTTATTTTACCTTTCTGATCTGTCAGATGGACGGGAAAATGAGAAACACAACGGATCCTGTCTTTTGAGCATCCGTAAGGCCTGTATCACACGGTCCCTATTTTGCATCAGGATATGCTCATGATTTGGAAGCCAAAAGCAGGAGTGGGTACAAAACAAATTAGACATGTTAACTTTCCAGTCATGTGTCATCTCTGTTTATGATCCACCCGTGTTT
Organism: Rhinella marina; assembly: GCA_900303285.1. Classification (NCBI taxonomy): domain Eukaryota; kingdom Metazoa; phylum Chordata; class Amphibia; order Anura; family Bufonidae; genus Rhinella; species Rhinella marina. Next base: position 19,399 of record ONZH01001003.1, read on the forward strand.
TTTTTTTTTTGCCTTAGCAATACTGATATGCTGACCTTATGAAGGTGGATGCTCAAAAGACAGGATCCTTTTTTTTTTTTGTTTGGGGGGGGGGGGGGGTTTCTTATGACGGATAAGAAGAAGGGCAAAATAAACAGTGATGTCAACACAAACTTACTGCTGACACCCTGTCCATTTGATCATGGGGGCACTACTTGTTTCAGACTGTAACAGAACAGGTTTTGTAGAATTATATGTGGAATCAGCTGACGATGGTGTAAAATGAGTGCTCTTCTTTACTCTATAGTAGAAATTTGGGCCACTGCGCTGTCAACTGCCAGTCATACAGACAGAAAGTAACTATTTCACTACCACAGCGGACTACCTATGCATGTTTCGGCAATGCACAGTATTCTACACCAATAAACAGGCTCTCTGCAGCTAGGAAATAGCTGTTTTCTAATGCGATTCATCACAAATAAATTTGGCTCAGATCTTTTTGGCAAACCATCCAAATTAATTTTTTTAAAAGTTAGCTCATCTCTACATATAATATACACATTCAAGTCAGATTATTAGGGCCATTTCCTACTTTTGACATTGGCAGAGTGTAACTCATGAACAAATTCACATTTTGTGAGGTGACTTGGTGGCTATTTAAAGGGTGCAATACACTGTCTGCACACATATCCCTCGTTGCTGTAATGTGTAAAAGGGGTGAGTTATCAGAGTTGCAAAGAGGTAGGATTATTAGCTTTCAGGCCAAGGTGTGCTGCTGTGGTTAAAATGTATCGTGAATGGACAAATAGCACTATTGTGAATAAGCAACATGAAAACTGTGGAGAACAACGTGCCATTGATGTGAGAGGTAAACATCAGCTACAAAGGTGCAGGAGAGTGGATAGACATGCTACAGTGGAACAACTCACTGTAAAAATCAACCAGGGAGCTTCCAGACATGTGTATAAAACAACAGTTTGGCAAGAAAAGAAAAGGCTTTCTTTTGGAGCAGTATCGGAATTGGACCTGCAATGATCAGACTCAAACTCTGATTAGTCATATTTTTTGCTTCATCGAATAGGTGGATATTGACATATCAGGATAAAACATCAGAGAACAAACACCCTGCAGCCACTGCTGATGAACACAAGCTGGTGATGGTCTGAAAAATGGTTTTGTGGCATACTCTGGGCCTAGTTATTCATGTCAAAGGCACTCTCAACTGATTTGGATATGAATCCATCCTTGCAGATCATATACCCATACATGCTGACTGTCTTTCTTGGGGCGGATGTGATCTTTCAGCAAGAGAATGCAACTTGTCACATGAGTAGAAATTGGTTGAAAGAGCATGAATAAGACATAGTAACATAGTAACATAGTTTATAAGGCCGAAAAAAGACATCTGTCCATCCAGTTCGGCCTGTTTTCATTCAAGTTGATTCAGAGAAAGGCAAAAAAAAACCCTGTGAGGTAGAAGCCAATTTTCCCCACTTTAGGGAAAAAAAATCCTTCCCGACTCCAATCAGGCAATCAGAATTACTCCCTGGATCAAAGACCCATCTCTAGTAACTATAACCTATAATATTATTACACTCCAGAAATACACCCAGGCCCCTCTTGAACTCTTTTAGTGAACTTACCATCACCACCTCCTCAGGCAGAGAGTTCCATACTCTCACTGCTCTTACCATAAAGAACCCTCTTCTATGTTTGTGTACAAACCTTCTTTCCTCCAGACGCAGAGGATGTCCCCTCGTCACAGTCACAGTCCTGGGGATAAATAGATCATGGGAGAGATCTTTGTACTGACCTCTGATATATTTATACATAGTTATTAGATCTCCCCTCAGTCGTCTTTTTTCTAAAGTGAATAAGCCTAATTTTGATAATCTTTCTGGGTACTGTAGTCCACTCATTCCAGTTATTACTTTAGTTGCCCTCTTCTGAACCCTCTCCAGCTCTGCTATGTCTGCCTTGTTCATAGGAGCCCAAAGCAGACATAGCAGAGCTGGAGAGGGTTCAGAAGAGGGCAACTAAAGTAATAACTGGAATGGGTGAACTACAGTACCCAGAAAGATTATCAAAGACTTCCAAGTATAGCCCTGGCCCCCTTATTCCCGCGATTTGAGTCCGATTGATCATCTGTGGGACCACCTCAATAGTTGTGTTCACTCTATGGATCCTCCCGCACTCATCCTCCAGCAGCTGTGGGTTGCACTTAAGTCAGCATGGCTCTAGAAACCTTTGGAAACCAATATAACCTTATTGAGTCACTCTGAGCCCAAACACCTGCTGTCCTGCTGATGTACAGTACCTGTATGTACTTGATGTCACCTTTCCTTTAGTTAACAGCAGGAGCATAATTAAAGGGAATCAGTCACTAAATACAGCTCTCTAAAACCAGCTGCCATGTGCACAAGTTATCTGAATCTAATGCCGTTGTTACCTAGTCCATAGGTGCTTGCAATCTATAGAAATGAGTTTTTTAATAATATGCAAATGAGCTCCTAGACGCAACCACGGTAGTGCCATTGCACCTTGATGCACCCCATCTAACAAGTTGGGAGGTATGGTATGAAGATGATATTTATTAGATAGACGGCTGTACAAGTCATGTGACATTTCGGCCCATTCGGCCTTTTTGTAACTACAGCAGAAAATAATAACATATAGTAGATAAATTGATGTCCACATGTTCCATGGCCGTATACATAAGATATCTAAGTATGTCAGTATATCATCAAGAAAAATCTCACTTTTCATTTCATAAATTAATAAAGCAAAGATAAGCGAGAATGCTACGATCAAAATAAAGACTGTCAACATAAACACTCAGAAAATTGTAAAATAATGGATAAAGTGATTCTCCATAGATATATGTTGCTGTAAATTCTCTGTCAAGGATATAATCTCTTTGAGAAGACAATATACAAGCTCCTAGCTATGAGGACAATATCAGGGTTCCTAACTCGAGGGGAGTATATCTGGAGTCATGGGGTAGGTATACTGAGGTATAGGCATAAATAGAGGAAAAAACATAAATAGAATAAAATCATAAATCGAGAAATACCATCAGAAGGTCTTAACCAATAGTTACCTGGTGCCGCTTGAAGGATAATATGAAGTAAGGAGACGTGTGCTCTACAGATAATGTGTGCAACTGCACAGTTAGGGATGAGCCACATGAGTGTTGTGTGGCGTTCTATTTAAGGTGCGCACCAGCTATATTCAGAGAGCTAATTTGGAAGAGAGGTCTTCCCAGAATAAAATTGGAAACGTTACAACGTCCCAAAACGAATGGTGGACTGGCACTCCCCAATCCATGGATTTATTATATTGCAGCCCAGCTGCAACATATTCGGGGATGGGGAGATGCTGCACGTGTAAATAAAACAGGAAGGATAGTAACGTTTCTGTTACAATTTACTTCCCTCTTAGAATCATTGGAGGATGGTACATTCTTAACTAAAGGGACTGAATATCCAATATTACCAACTATCCACAAAGTTTGGTGGAAAGCACGACAAATTGCAGGAGTGGAGGGGTACTCCCCTTACACACCTATATGGCCAAATTACAAATATCCAAAATTACAAAAAGTAGGTAAATTTACGATATGGGCTGAGAAAGGTATAAAATACATGAAGCAGCTATATAAGAAAGGTACCCTCAAAACCTTCTCACAACTACAACAAGAGTTTCAGCTACCCAAAACATCCTTTTACCAGTATCTGCAAATACGACATGCCTTACAACTTCAAGAGAAAATATGTAAAATAGAATCGAGCGCCTCTAATATGATTATTGACCTCACCAGCTCGCATGGGAGCACGAGTGAATAATGTCTACTCACTATTTGTATTTATTAGAAAAGCAGAATAAAAAACATCCACTTAAACTGTTGGATAAATGGAGATTAGACATTCCAGAATTGACAGAGGAACAATGGTCGGAAGTGCTAAGTAACTTCACAGATGTGGCGGTTAGTGAGCAGGGCCGTATTTAGGGTTCATGCTGCCCTAGGCACTCCCTGTGATGACGCCCCCCCCCCAATGTGACCCATTCCCCCACGCCCCCAAATAGTAGCCTCTCCTCAGCCCCCCACCCCATAGTAGCCCCCTCACCCCACAGTAGCATAGTAGCCTCACCTCAGTCCCCCCCACCCCATAGTAGCCTCCTCCCCACACAGTAGCATAGTAGCCTCTCCTTAGAACCCCCACCCCATAGTAGCCTCGTTACCCCCACCCCCCATAGTAGCCTCTTCTCACCCCCCCAACTCATAGTAGCCTCTCCTCGTTACCCCACCCCCCATAGTAGCCTCTTCTCACCCCTCCACCTCATAGTAGCCTCTCCTCGTTACCCCACCCCCCATAGTAGCCTCTTCTCACCCCCATAGTAGCCTCCTCCCCCACAGTAGCATAGTAGTCTCTCCTCAGTAGCCCTCCAACCCCATAGTAGCCTTGTTACCCCACCTCCCATAGTAGCCTCCTCCTGGACTTATTACAGTGACCTATCCTCCCCCCAACCCCCTGGATACTGAAAATGGTCCTCTGCCAAGCCAATTAACCCCCGCCCAACTACCCCACCATCCCCATACACCCAACTACCCTCAGTCTGTACCCCCCCCCACCTGCCGCTGGTGCACCTAGCTTTTCTGATGCCCAAGGAAAATATAGAAACGCTCCCCCCATGCCAAATTCTCAACCTAATCCCTTCCCTCCAGTCCTACTGTTAAAGGGGTTGTCCTCTTTTTACTACTAATGACCTATCCTCACTATAGGTCATCAATATCAGATCGGCTGGGGTCCTCCGGCACCCTGACGATCAGCTATTTGAAGAGAGAGCAGAGCTCATATGAGAGCTGCTTTCTCTGCTCTGTTCACCTGCTCGCCATAGAATTTGCAGTGAAGAGCAGTAAACAGAGCAAAGAAAGCAGCGCTCGTACAAAAAAAATAAAAAGACACCCCCTTCAAAGACAGACTTGGAAAACATTTCATACAGCACTACAGAGCATACAGGGTCATACAGCGCCACATATGTACCTCTTACATCCAGTGACTTCTCTTCTCTGATGACGTTTTCTTTCCTCTTCTTCTGTCAGACCAGACCGCCATGGTGACTTCTTTCAGCCATGCCTTGTCTCTGAAGAGTTCAACAAACAGACATCTTACTTTCCTACTTTTCCATCATCCTCTCATCTTCTCCACATCTCACCCTGCCCGCCCACATACTATACTACAGAAACAGCCCTCCTGAAAATACTGGCACCACACAGAAAAATAGTACCCCCCCTTACCTTTCAGATCAGATCCCCATATCAAACCCCAGATGAGACCCCCCCATCTCCAGACTCCCATTAGACCTCCAAACTCCTATATCTGACCCTCATTAGACCTCCAAAGCCCCAATTAGACCCTCATTAGGCCTCCAGACCCCCAATCAGACCCTCATTAGAACCCCAGACCCCCTATCTGACCCTCATTAGACCTCCAAAGCCCTAATCAGACCCTCAGTAGACCTCCAGACCCCCTATCAGACCCTCATTAGGCCTCCAGACCCCCTATCAGACCCCTCTAGACCCCTAGTCAGACCCTTCAGGCCCCTAATCAGACCTCCTTCAGACCCCTAATTAGATCCCCAATCATACCCCCACCCTTCTGGCCCCATATCATACTCTTGTGGCCCCCATATAGAACTCTCCTTCTGGGGCCCATGTCAGCCGCCCCCCCTTCTGGCCCCATGTCAGAACCCCTTTTCTGGCCCCCATTTTAGACCCCCCTTTCTGGTCCCCATTTCTGTCCCACCATTTCAGATCCCCCCATTCTGTCCCACCATTTCAGATCCCCCCATTCTGTCCCACCATTTCAGATCCCCCCCGATTCTGTCCTACCATTTCAGACCCCCCCCATTGTGTCCCACCATTTCAGATCCCCCCCATTCTGTCCCACCATTTCAGACCACCCCCCCATTCTGTTCCACCATTTCAGATCCCCCCCGTTCTGTTCCACCGTTTCAGATCCCCCATTCTGTCCCACCATTTCAGATCCCTCCATTCTGTCCCACCATTTCAGACCCCCCCCATTCTGTCCCACAATTTCAGACCCCCCCATTCTGTCCCACCATTTCAGATCCCCCCCATTCTGTCCCACCATTTCAGATCCCCCCCATTCTGTCCCAGCATTTCAGATCCCCCCCATTCTGTCCCACCATTTCAGACCCCCCATTCTGTCCCACCATTTCAGACCCCCCCCATTCTGTTCCACCATTTCAGACCCCCCCCATTCTGTCCCACCATTTCAGACCCCCCCCATTCTGTCCCACCATTTCAGACCCCCCCATTCTGTCCCACCATTTCAGATCCCCCCCATTGTGTCCCACCATTTCAGATCCCCCCTCCATTCTGTCCCACCATTTCAGATCCCCCCATTCTGTCCCACCATTTCAGACCCCCCCATTGTGTCCCCACCATTTCAGATCCCCCCATTCTGTTGCCACTTTTCAGATCCCCCCATTCTGTCCAGATCCCTTTTTGGCCCCCACTTCAGACCTCAGATCAGACAAGAAAAAAAAAAACAACTTACCTCTGGTCCTGGCTGTGTCCCCGCTCTCTCCTCTTCCAGGGGCCCGCGCTTCACTCCCCCTCCTCCTGCAGGCTAGTGAGCTAGTATTCCCATTATAAGAAAGATTTACCACAGCACCCGACAGCAGCCCCCCGCCCCGGGAAAAAATAAATAAATGCCAGGATGGTTTTACAATCTTTTTTTTTTTTTACAAGATCATTATAGATTAACCCGGCGGGGTGCCGCCCCCCACCATGCCCCCCGTGCCTAGTTGGTAAAACGGCCCTGTTAGTGAGGCCTATAGGGTATCACAGGTCTTCCTGATTCATAGAGTCTACCGGACCCCAAAACTCATGAAAACTATGGGGTACAGGCAGGATGACAATTGCCCGCGCTGTGATGCACCAACAGCTGGATTACTGCACCTTATGTGGAACTGCCCCAGACTTAGGAGATATTGGGGGGAAATAATGAACTTGATAAATGACACTTTTCAAATAAGAATAGAAGCTAATGCACTTATCTTTATCTTGGGATATGTGGGAACAATATAGGTGACGAAGGGGCAGAAAATAGCCATTTTAAGGCTACTATACCAAGCTCGTAAGCTCATTGCTTTCCACTGGATAGACCCTGATCCACCTACTATCCAGGAATTTAAAGTAAGAGTTAAACAGTTAACTCAGATGGAGAAATGTGTATCAAAAAAGAGGGAATATTAAAAAGTATGATAGTATATGGGAAGGTTGGTTAACCAAGAATCTTAAAGAGGACCTTTCATGGGTCCAGATATTGTTAAGTAAGGACACCGATTTGTAGGGCATCTATTGGGGATGTAGGTGTGCTTACTAGTTTTCCTGGGCGCCGCTCCGTTCGCCCGCTGCGCCCCGGTAAAGTTCTGGCACGCGCTATGCTAATGCATAGCATCGGAACAGGGAGGAGGAGACTCCAGGGATTCTCAATGGGCGTCTCCTTCTCCCTGGCTGTAGCGCTGTCCAATCGCAGTGGAGAGCGTCACAGCCAGGGAGAAACGGACTCTATGCTGACAGGGAGTGTTCCACATGATTGGCGTAAAGCAATTGTGCTGCCAATATTCAAAAAGGGTTCAAAAAAGGGTAAACTGTTAGAAGGTTTTCTTGGAGTACCTCAATGAAAATAAGCAAATAACTCCATATCAGCATGGCTTCATGAGGGATTGGTCATGTCAAACAAATTTAATCAGTTTCTATGAGGAGGTAAGTTGTAGACTTGACTGTGGTGAATCAATCGATGTTATATATCTGGACTTCTCCAAAGAATTTGACACTGTACCGCATAAAAGGTTAGTATATAAAATGAGAATGCTTGGACTGGGATAAAATGTCTGTATGTGGGTAAGTAACCGTCTCAGTGATAGAAAACAGGGGGTGGTTATTAATTGTACACATTTAGACTGGGTCACCGTCACTAGTGGGGTACCACAGGGGTCAGTATTGGGCCCTATTCTCTTCAATACTGTAAATTTATTAATGATCTTGTATTGTACAATATCAATTTTTGTAGATGACACTAAACTGTGTAAAGTAATTGACACAGAAGAGGACAGTATAATGCTACAGATGGATCTGGATAGATTGGAGGCTTGGGCAGAGAAGTGGCAGATGAGGTTTAACACTGACAAATTTAAGGTTATGCATATGAGAAGGAATAATGCAAGTCACCAGTACATACTAAATGGTAAAACACTGTGTAACACTGACATGGAAAAGGACCTAGGAATTTTAGTGAACAGCAAACTAAGCTGTAGAAACCAGTGTCAGACAGCTGCTGCCAAGGCCAATAAGATAATAGGTTGCATCAAAAGGGGCATAGATGCCCGTGATGAGAACATAGTCCAGCCAATTTACAAATCACTAGTCAGACCACACATGGAGTCAGTGGCGTAACTAGAGTTCTAAGGGCCCCAGGTCAAACTTTGGATTGGGGCTCCCCACCCCCATTACCCCGCCCCCTTTTTGCCCCCCTCTCTCAACGTATATATTTCATTTTTTGCCCCCCATTTCACTGTATATATTTCATTTTTTGCCCCCATCTCACTGTATATATTTCAGTTTTTGCCCCCCATCTCACTGTAATTAACTACCCTTTCTGAATCCAGGGTAGTTAATTATATGCCACCACTGCCAGGTGCCCCCTCTCCCCCACTAGGAAGCTGTTGTGGACATACTTAAAAAAAAAATACTTACCTACTCTCCGTTCGTCGGTCTGTACTCGCGCGCAGCCGGATGTGGCTTTCAGTGAGGTGTCGCTCTCTGCGGCGCCGCATCATTCTTCTCATCCTGTGATCCCGCGAGACCCGTGACCTCAGCGCCAGGTCTTGCGCTGTCACAGACTGAATTGACAGTAAGTGTGAGTCCGGTGGTGCAGGGCCAGGAGGAGAGTTTATGGGTGGGTTTGGGACGGGATGGGTTTTGGGGATGTGCGCAGTGGCAAATTAAGTAGGCCCTGAGGGCGACTGGCAATAAGCACTTGCGGGGTTGCGGGCCCCCCTCCCACCCGGCCCGGTCCCACCGGGCCCGGCAGAGCTGGAGAGGGTTCAGAGGAGGGCAACTAAAGTAATAACTGGAATGGATGGACTACAGTACCCAGAAAGATTATCAAAATTAGGGTTATTCACTTTAGAAAAAAAGACAACTGAGGGGAGATCTAATAACTATGTATAAATATATCAGGGGTCAGTACAGAGATCTCTCCCATGATCTGTTTATCCCCAGGACTGTGACTGTGACAAGGGGACATCCTCTGTGTCTGGAGGAAAGAAGATTTGTAAACAAACATAGAAGAGGATTCTTTATGATAAGAGCAGTGAAACTATGGAACTCTCTGCCTGAGGAGATGGTGATGGTAAGTTCACTAAAAGAGTTCAAGAGGGGCCTGGATGTATTTCTGGAGGGTAATAATATTACAGGTTATAGTTACTAGAGAGGAATCGTTGATCCAGGGAGTTATTCTGATTTCCTGATTGGAGTCGGGAAGGAAAGTTTTTCCCCCTAAAGTGGGAAAATTGGCTTCTACCTCACAGGTTTTTTTTGCCTTCCTCTGGATCAACTTGCAGGATAACAGGCCGAACTGGATGGACAGATGTCTTTTTTCGGCCTTATAAACTATGTTACTATGATATTCACTGTTTTACACTAGTTTATATTCTCCCAAAAACAAGCTAAACTGATTACAGTAGTACAGCTAGAATAATCAGCAGCTGTTTTGGAACTACAGGAGTTAACTTTTATTTGGGCGTTACTGTACCTGTGTATCTGCTCTAGACTGTATTATTTGTTATTTTACAGGTTTGACTTTCAGAAGAAGTACAGCTTGTTCTCAGATTAGTATTGTATTTTGCAATTAAGTTTCCAGGATCCTAAGGAACAGAATTTCTACTAAGAAGTTGGACTACTGTCTCCTCTCCAGTGTGGTAAACCTGCTGCCTTCCTAAACTAAGCTAACAATCAATCATAGTAAGTGAAATTCTGTTTTTTAAAATGTTATAAAATCTTGATGTGTTTGAAATTCTCGGACTGTTCAGCTACTTTTATGCCGTTTATTTGCATTTAGACATTTGTTCCCCTAAATCGCTCCTTTGGGTCTGCAATCTGCAAGATTTAGACTGCACAGGAAAAATTAATAACGTGCTCGCTCCATATCTTGTGGATTGCGGACCCATTCAAGTGAATGGGTCCACTTCTCTCATACAAAGCCTACATGACCAGTGACCTTATACTGCAGACTCACTGTTTGCGGGTTTTAATATGAGCATGCACGTTCATGTGCGTAAGCCCTAGAGTGTTTGTCCGAGACCCTGAAAGTATTAGGAATGGCTGGGCATGGTATGTGGTCTGGTCTTCACCTCGGCAGATGAGTGATGTGTCGCTGTGCCACAGGAACTGGGACAACCAGACCAGGAAAGTGTTTGTTTTTTTTTTTGTCGATTTTTGTTTTTAGTAACACACAGGGTCTCAGACAACCCTTTTAACTATGTAGTCTACTTAAACCCTTTACTTCAATACTTACAAAAATCGAAGCATAGCCAATGTATAAGGACATAAAAATATCAAAACTTCCTTCATAGATAAAAAATGACATATTTTAAAGGTTTATTTTTTTGTGCTTACAGTAGTTTTCTTATAGTAAAATTTTAGAAAGGTGTTGCCAAAAACACATGTCCAATTATGAAAAAAAATTAATAGTGCAGGTAAAAATAACAAACTTTGTAATATATCGTAAAGGAAATGTGTCACCAAAGATTTTATAGAAAGCATAGATAAACTGTGACAATCATTTAGGTAGTGTGAATGGTTGATCCTGTCTTATCTATACACAGAAGGGATATCTCCTTATCATTACAGTCAGGTTTAGAATGGTATATAACTGCAGTAAAGTGAACTGTACAGAAAACTACTGGAACATATGTTTTTTTGTTTTGTTTAAATAATGACATGCAAAATTAAAAATAACATGACCAAAAATTCTTTTAAAATATGTTAACCCCTTCCCGACTGCCCACTGGGTATATACGTCCTATCTGTACATACCCCGTGCAGATAGCATGTATATAAACATTCTATCAGCACTTAAATTATTAAAGCCCCTGCTCCTGCAATCTAGCAGGAACAGGTCGGGTCCCGGCTGTAAGACACAGCAGCAGTGGTGTACGTGCAAGGATCAACCCAGGCCCCCCACACAGAACAGAAGGGTTTCTGCCTAAACCCTTTTCAATGACCCTTGGGCCATTTTTCCACTGCTTCATTTGCTAAAAGTTGTTCCTTTAGAGCAGGGAACACTTAATCTGCGTCCCTCTAAATGTTGTAAAACTACAACTACCATCATGCCCTGCTGTAGGCTGATAGCTGTAGGATGTCAAGGCATGCTGGGAGTTGTAGTTTTGCAGCAACAGCCGGAGGGCCGCAGGTTGGGCATCCCTGCTTTAGAGGGTAGAGTCCAAATTTTCACCTCCAGTAGAAGAGGAGATAATCCCAACTAAGACTGGGTCCCCTCTTGCCCTGGGCCCTATAGCAGTTGAATAGTCTGCCGCTATGGTAGTTACACCCCTTCACAGCGAGGACCCTATGGAGAAGAGAGGAGCGTTTTATTACCGCTTCTGTCTTCTCCTGTACCGGGAGGACAGCGCTGCACATGTGTATGGGGGAGAGCAGAAAGCAGCAGAGCCACTTCTTCATGTCTGGGGCAGGGGCAGGAGAAGAGCCTCAGGCTCTAAGGAGACCCTGATCAGCTCTGCCTGTGTGACATACCCCCACAGGGCGCTGTTTTCCCCTATAACTGGGGCTCCTGTGGATGCCCCAGTTACAGTGGAAACAGTGAAAGTAAAGTAAAAAAAAAAAAAAAAAGTGTCCTCCAGAGGTCTTTTATTGACCTACTGAGGAACATATTATGTGCCAAAAATAAACTAAAATATAAGTAAAAAAAAAAGAAGAATAAGCAATACAAATTAAAAAAAAATATATAAAAATGCAGTCACTAACAGAAACTGTCACAATAGTCGTCCCGTTCGCTCAAAACTATACATGTTATATGTGAAAATGATAATCACAAAATCGGGAACCCAGTTCATTAATTAATTTTTGTATTAGTTTTAATATTTAAAACATTGAAAGCTGTACTTAAAACTTTAAATAAAAAAAATATTTGAATTAAAAAAAAGGTGCGCACCAGCTGCCGGAGGGTTGTGCTCATGCGCTGTGTGATGTGTCTAAAGCCTCGTTCTGGGTTGGACGAGACTGAAACACTCACTGATGCAATGCGTTGTGTGATGTGTCTCGTTTCTCTTTCTCAGAGTGAAGCGCTCACAAATCCTGTTGCTGTATTTAGATAAATAATGGACCATGACCATGTTGTTAATAGAAGGTTTAAGAGTAAGTATTAGGATATAAGTATAAACATAAGCATAATATCAAGTATCGGAATAAAGCGCTGCACATGCGTCAGATACCAAGCCTCATTCTGAGGTTAGAGTTGATGGCACATAATGTTGCCATGCAACATGTCACCCCCTGTATCGGCTTATGTTTATGAGGAAAATGCTGAATGGAATATATTCTATATAGACACTTAAAAAACAATGTTGGGAGACACCTGGGAAATAGTGATCATAATATAATAACCTTCAAATTGTGATTCAAAAGAGGAACAAAAATACAAAACTTCAAAAAAGCAAAATTTAGACAACTAGGAGAGACCATAGCCAACTAGGAGCGACCATAAAAATACAGCCAAAAATTGGATATTTTAAAAATTGCCAAAGAGAGTAAAACTAGCCCTTAAATGTTCTTCAATTATATAAATAGTAAAAAATATAAACCTGAAGGTGTTGGCCCCTTACAGAGTAATTAGGGAGGAGTTGCAGAGAGCAATGAGGAGAAAGCATAGCTATTAAATATTTTTTTCTCCACTGTATTCACTGAGGAAAATAAACTGTCAGATGAAATGCAGAATATAAAAGTAAATTCCCCATTAGAGATGAGCGAGCACTAAAATGTTCGGGTGCTCGTTATTCGAGACGAACTTTTCCCGATGCTCGAGTGCTCGTTTCAAGTAATGAACCCCATTGAAGTCAATGGGAGACTTGGGCATTTTTGCAGGGGACCAAGGCTCTGCCTAGGGAAGGCTGGGTGAAAACCTGGAAACATCAGAAAATGATGGAAACACCACGGAAATGGACAGGAAACAGCAGGGGCAGCATGCATGGATGCCTCTGAGGCTGCCTAATCCCACGATTACTCCAAATTCTCAGGCAACAGACTGGTGGTTACCCTCATGGCAATTGTGCTCACCCAGACCAAGAAAGGCGAGGCACATACCCATCACATGTTAGGGAAGCACCCAACTAGGTGCAAAGAAAAATTGTTTAGCGAGAGGGCCTGTAGGTGGACCTCCGGAAAAATTGTTTGGAGAGAGGGCATGTAGGTGGACCTCTGGAAAAATTGTTTACAGAGAGGGCCTGTAGGTGGACCTCCGGAAAAATTGTGGTAAAAGAGTGCCAGTTGAACCTCTAAAAAATGGCGTTTTTTGGGTCAGCGTTAGGCAAAGACGACAAGTAGGAGGAGGAGTAGGAGGAGCAGAGAAGAGGAATCGGATACATAAGTAATGTTAATCTTTAGCTGCTTTCCCCCGGAGGAGATTTGAATTCCGGTGAAATCCAGGCTTTGTTCATTTTAATAAGCACCGTCTCTTGTGACAAGCGTAAAGCATCCGGCTTCATGCTGAGCAGTGAGTTTTTCAACAGGCAAAGCAGCGGGATGGTGAGGCTGATAATGGTGGCATCGCCGCTGACCATCTGTGTTGACTCCTCAAAGTTGCTCAACATCTGACAGATATCAGACATCCACGTCCACTCCTCATTGTAGACTTGAGGAATCTGACTGACCTGACTACCAGTTCTGGTGAAAGTTGACATCTGGCAGTCTACAATCGCTCTGCGCTGCTGGTAAACTCTGGATAACATGTTTAATGTCGAATTCCATCTTGTGGGCACGTCGCACAACAGTCGGTGAGCGGGCAGTTGTAGGCGGCGCTGCGCTGCCCTGAGAGTGGCAGCATCTGTGGTCGACTTGCGGAAATGTGCACAGATGCGGCGCACCTTGGTGAGCAAATCAGACAGATTGGGGTATGTCTTGAGGAACCGCTGAACTATTAGATTGAACACGTGGGCCAGGCATGGCACATGTGTCAGTCTGCCGAGTTGCAGAGCCGCCACGAGGTTGCGCCCGTTGTCACACACAACCATGCCTGGCTTGAGGTACAGCGGTGCCAGCCAGAGATCGGTCTGCGCCGTGATGCCCTGTAACAGCTCTTGGGCGGTGTGCCTTTTGTCACCTAAGCTCAGCAGTTTGAGCACCGCTTGCTGGCGCTTACCCACGGCACTGCTGCTGCGCCTGGAGCTACCGACTGAAGGCGCCGTGCCCACGGAATGTAATTCGGAGGAGGAGGTGGAGGAGCAGGAGGGGTCGGAGGAGGAGGCATAGTACGCCTGAGAGACCGTGACCGAGGTAGGCCCCGCAATCCTCAGTGTGGGCAGTACATGAGCAGCCCCAGGGTCAGACTCGGTCCCAGCTTCCACCAAGTTAACCCAATGTGCTGTCAGTGATATATAGTGTCCCTGCCCGGCAGCACTTGTCCACGTGTCTGTGGTTAGGTGGACCTGCTCAGAAACAGCGTTGGTCAGGGCACGGATGATGTTCTGTGACACGTGCTGGTGTAGGGCTGGGACGGCACATCGGGAAAAATAGTGGTGGCTGGGTCCGAATACCGAGGGGCAGCCACCGCCATGAGATTGCGAAAGGCCTTGGTCTCTACCAGCCTATAGGGCAGCATCTCCAGGCTCAGCAATTTGGAGATGTGGACGTTGAGGGCTTGGACAGGTGGGTGGGTGGAACTGTATTTCCTCTTGCGCTCCAGCGTCTGCTGTAAAGACAGCTGAACGCTGCGCTGGGACACATTGGTGGACGCCGTGGAGGATTGTGGAGGCGAAGGTGTGGTTTTCCGGCGGGAGGCGCTCGTGCCGGGGTCCTGGGCAGGGGGTTGACTAGCAGAGGCAGCGAGTGACACAGGGGAAGGAGCAGTGGTGTGACCCGCAGGAGGTGAACGGCCTTGGTTCCATTGAGTGGGGTGTTTAGCACTCATATGCCTGCGCATGCTGGTGGTGGTTAGGCTAGTAGTGGTGGCACCCCTGCTGATCCTGGTGTGGCACAGGTTGCACACCACAGTCCATCGGTCATCTTCACTTTCTTTAAAGAACCTCCAGACTTGCGAACATCTAGGCCTCGCCACGGGAGCTTCACTACGTGAAACAGTTGCTGCTGATGCACCAGCTCTGGCCCTGCTTCTCCCTCTGGCCACACCACTGCCTCTTCCAACCTGTTCTGGTGCAACACTCGCCTCCGCCTCAGAAGCACTGTCTTCACTCGGCTTATCAACCCAGCTTGGGTCAGTCACCTCGTCATCCTCCGATTCCTCAGTCTGCTCCCCCCTCGGACTTCCTGCCCTGACAACAGCTTCACCACTGTCTGACAACTGTGTCTCCTCATCGTCCGACACCTCTTTACAAACTTCTTCCACTAAGTCAACATTGTCATCATCATCATCATCATCACCCACAGACTGCGACAGTTGGAAAACTTGGGCATCAGGAAAGAGGTCAGCAGCAACCTGAGAAGTGGTTTGTGACTCTGGGAAGGGTCCAGAAAACAGTTCCTAAGAGTATGCCGGATCGCATTCCAAATTTTCCTGGGAGGGGTCAGACTTGGGGGAAGGAGGTTGAGGTGGAGGAGCCAGAGGAGTGCTCCCTTGGGTAACGTGGGTGGACTGCGTGGAAGACTGACTGGTGGACAAATTACTTGAAGCATTGTCCGCAATCCACGACATCAGCTGTTCGCACTGTTGTGGTTTCAACAGTCCTCTACCACGTGTCCCTGTAAGTTGAGACATGAAGCTAGGGAGTGTAGCTCTGCGGCGTTCCCCTGCTTCCTCATCAGCAGGTACTGTCTCACCCTGCCCAGGACCACGGCCTCTGCCCCCTGCAGTAATTGAAATCCCACGCCCATGCCCACGCCCTCGTCCTCGACCCTTAGCCCTGGGGTTCAACATTTTCTGTATATAAGTGTATTATATAAAAAAATAAAAATAAATGGGCCTGCTGTACTGAAACCCACAAACTTGTTAAATCTGAACAAGAAAATATATAGGTGGATAAGTTAGAGCAAAATTACGTATGTTATTACGTACCGTGCAGTATGGAGCAATTACACTGAAACTATTAGATTAGGCAGACTTGGTCTGCTTAAGTGCAACCCAGACAAATGTCGCACAGAGATTTTTGTAATGTAGCTGTATAAGTGAGAGCAAAAGACCTTTTTTACTGACGTGACGTACAGAATGTGTCACCTGGTCAGAAAATACGGATTGTGCTTTGTATATAGGTGGATAAGTTAGAGCAAAATTACGTATGTTATTACGTACCGTGCAGTATGGAGCAATTACACTGAAACTATTAGATTAGGCAGACTTGGTCTGCTTAAGTGCAACCCAGACAAATGTCGCACAGAGATTTTTGTAATGTAGCTGTATCAGTGAGAGCAAAAGACCTTTTTTACTGACGTGACGTACAGAATGGGTCACCTGGACAGAAAATACGGATTGTGCTTTGTATATAGGTGGATAAGTTAGATCAAAATTACGTATGTTATTACGTACCGTGCAGTATGGAGCAATTACACTGAAACTATTAGATTAGGCAGACTTGGTCTGCTTAAGTGCAACCCAGACAAATGTCGCACAGAAATTTTTGTAATGTACCTGTATCAGTGAGAGCAAAAGACCTTTTTTACTGACGTGACGTACAGAATGGGTCACCTGGACAGAAAATACGGATTGTGCTTTGTGGTGAGTGGACAGCTGAACTGTGACACACAGAATGGTTCCACACAGTTGTATGAAATGGATTTGTATCACTGAGATAAAACAACAAAAAAACAATTTTTTAATATATTTTTTTATATATATTTTTTTAATATATATATATTTTTTAACGTGACGTGCAGAAACTATCAGAGAGCAAACTCAGCCCCTGCTGACTGTAGCTATTTTGACTGCAACCCAGACAAATGTCGCACAGAGATTTTTGTAATGTAGCTGTATCAGTGAAAGCAAAAGACCGTATTTGATTACGTGACGTACAGTATGGGTCACCTGGAAAGAAAATACGGATTGTGGTTTGTGGTGAGTGGACAGCTGAACTGTGACACACAGAATGGTTCCACACTGCTGTATGAAATGGATTTGTGTTAAAACAATTTAAAAAAAAAAAGTGTTATATATGGCGATAGCTGCACTACTAGTGCCAGCCAGCCAAGCCAGGAGACAAAAAAAATGTCTTGTAGCCCTTAGAAGGGCTGTTGGGTTCTTTTCAGATCACTCCTGCCTAATAGAGAACTAAATCCAGGCCCTAACACTCTCCCTGAAACGCAGCAGCTCTGTCCTCGACATCCAGACAGCATCTGAGCCGAGCACCACGGGCAGTCATTAGTATATTCCAGGGTCACCTGATCAGGCCAGCCAACCCCTGCTATCGACATGTAAGAGCCCCACGTGATGCTGGGTGTACCGCAGAGTCTCCTGGCTTGTGAGTTTATAGGCGCCAAAAATTAAAAATGCAGGAGATGCCATTTCCTCGAGCATGGCGAGATACTCGTCCGAGCAGCGAGCACTTACGAGTACCGTAATACTCGAACGAGCACCAAGCTCGGATGAGCATGCTCGCTCATCTCTATTCCCCATTAATTTTTAAAATGTTTTATTAACAATTTGCATTACAAAGGGAAACAAAGACATCTTCACATATTACTGACTTAAAAAGACAAAATACAAAAAAAAAAAGAGAATCAGGCGTCAGACATTATGACAACATCAAGGCCTATACTTTGAAGACATTTTATCGTAATGAATAACATAAGGATTATTGTACAGACATATGTAAATATTTAAAATCAAAAAGAAAACCACGGAGACACCATCACGTGTCTCAACGATGGTCAAAACTAGCCAGGCCCTTCACCAGGAAGGATCAACCAAGGGAAGGGCAGTCTCCAAAAGGAAAACACCTATGCCAAAGCATGGTATCCATCCACAGACAGCTGTTTCAGGGTATTTGCCCCTCATCAGTGTGGAGTAGGAATCTGGCTAGTGGGAGCAATGCCTAGTAGAAGATTATTTAAGAAAAGATGATTGACCTCAGGGAGATCAACCATCAACACCACAGAGACATCATCATCACCACAGAGACACCATCACGAGTCTCAACGTTGGTGAATCTAAAACAAGGCTCCCTGGGAAAAGCAATATGCAAATCAAAAAGAAAACCACGGAGACACCATCACGTGTCTCAACAATGGTCAAAACTAGCCAAGCCTTTCACCGGGAAGGAACAACCAAGGGAAGGGCAGTCTCCAAAAGGAAACCACCTATGCCAAACATGGTATCCATCCACAGACAGCTGTTTTGGGGTATTTGCCCCTCATCAGTGTGGAGTAGGAATCTGGCTAGTGGGAGCAATTCCTAGTAGAAGATTATTTAAGAAAAGATGATTTCCCGGTGAAAGGCCTGGCTAGTTTTGACCGTCGTTGAGACACGTGATGGTGTCTCCGTGGTTTTCTTTTTGATTTGCATATTGCTTATCCCAGGGAGCCTTGTTGTAGATTCACCAACGTTGAGACTCGTGAGGGTGTCTCTGTGGTGATGATGGTTGATCTCCCTGAGATCAATCATCTTTTCTTAAATAATCTTCTACTAGGCATTGCTCCCACTAGCCAGATTCCTACTCCACACTGATGAGGGGCAAATACCCCAAAACAGCTGTCTGTGGATGGATACCATGCTTTGGCATAGGTGGTTTCCTTTTGGAGACTGCCTTTCCCTTGGTTGTTCCTTCCTGGTGAAAGTCCTGGTTAGTTTTGACCATCGTTGAGACATGTGATGGTGGCTCTGTGGTTTTCTTTTGGATTTGCATAGTCCCGTTATTAATGGTAAATGGGGGAGACAAAGTACCATTCACCAGGACCCGTGCACCTGGCTTATTGTACATTGCCATAACCACTTTTATGAAAGTCTCAGGTATATGGAAACTGATTAGGGCGTGTCTCATATACATCCAATCTACTCTATCGAAAGCCTTCTCTGCATCAGTGCCGAGAAGGGCTAACGGAGTTGAAGTGGTATGGGCATGTTGAATGATGTTAATCAACCTGCTGGTGTTCATCCGGCCTTCCCGGCCACTGATAAAACCAACTTGTTCCATATGGATTAATTGGGATAAGAGTGGCTGCAACCTAAGAGCTAGCATTTTAGCTAACAATTTTGTCATTGTTCAAAAGGGAGATCGGACGATAAATAAAACACATAGAGGGGTCCTTTCCTTCCTTGGCAATGATGGTAATTTCAGCTGACAGCATGTGGGGATGCAATGTATCACCTTTCCATAGGAAATTACACACATCAAGAAGGTGAGGAAAGAGAATATCTTGAAATTTGTCGTAGTATTTCATGGTTAAGCCATGGGCTCTTATTTAGAGGGGTATGTTTGAGGGCATTTTTCAGCTCTGAAAGTGTAAAGGGACCAGACAGGGCCACCTCCTGTTCGGGTGAGATAGTAGGAAGTTTAAGGGAAGCTAGCCATTGCTTAATGTGATCAGATTTGGTATCATCTGAAGAAGGGGTGGATGGGCCCTTGATGTTGTATAGTTGTTTGTAATATTCAGTGAATCTAGCTGCAATTTGTTCAGTTTGCAATAGAGATTGTGCCAAGGAAGATTGGATAGAGTGGATGTAGGAATTAACCTGTCTCTTCTTTAATTGTGCTAGCATGAATTTGGTGGCCTTATCCCCATGGGCATAATACTTGAATTTACACGATAAATACAGTTTGGCCGATCTATCATTTAGTTTGTTTTTAAGTTGGGATCTAAGATGGTCTAGGTCTTGGAGGAGTTACTGAGTTAGGTGTTTTTTATGCTTAGATTCTAAAGCATGTATTTTGGTTTAAGAGACAGTATTTCTGCCTCTCTACACTTCTTAATGTGTGTACCCAAGGAGATAAAGTTACCCCTTGCTACAGCTTTGTGAGCCTCCCAAATGACACTAGACGACACGTCACCCGTTACATTAAGGGCAAAGTAGTCTTTCAATTTGTTGATAATAAAATCCACTTTTTTGGAGTTATGTAAAACCGTTTCATTCAATTTCCAGATCATTTCCTTTTTCGGGATGCTGTGGAAACTGTAAGAATACTGGAGCGTGATCTGATAAAGTTATTGAACCTATTGAGGCTTTTTTGCACTGGGGTAAGAGGGAAGTGGAAATAAAGATATAGTCGAGCCTTTGATATGAGGAATGGGCAGGGGAATAGTATGTATAGTCTTTGGAGGTGGGGTTTAAGGCTCTCCAGCTGTCTACTAGCCCCGTCTTAGCCAAGTTATTATGTATATATCTGAGTGATATACCAGAAAGAGATGAGGTACATGAGGATGTATCTATCTCCGGACGGAGAACCACATTCAAATCTCCACCTAACAAGGTTGAACCTTCAGCAAATTTCTGGAAAATCACCAGGACGTTTCTGAGCCAAGGTGTCTGGGTAGTGTTTGGCGCATATATATTTCCTATCGTGATCAATTGTGTGCCTAACATCCCTTTAATGAATACATAGCGGCCCAGATCATCAATGAGTGTTGAACACACCACAAAGGGGAGTTGTCTGTGAATGGCGATACTGACGCCTTTTGAAGCAGCCATACAATGTAAGAGAGCAATAGATCTCATACCCAAAGGCCCATTCAGTCTAAAATAGAAGTCATAGAGAGCAAGGAATTGCAAAGCCCTTATAGGATTAAGGAGAGGGGAGAGGAAAGAAAACAAAAATTGAACACGAAAAAGAACAAAAACAGTACCCTCTTGTATATAGGTCTATCAAAACCAACATTCTCTGTCGCGTATGTATGTAAGGAAGTCTTTCTTAACATAAAAACACAGGGGTGATAACTAGTGTTGAGCGAGCACCTCTGTGCTCGTATGCTCGGGTGCTCTGGCCGAGCACTAGGGGTTGCTCTGCTGAGCACCTGAGCATAATGTTAGTCAATGGGAGTAAACCAGGCATCCCCCGCTCGGAAGAGGGGAGGGTGTCTGGTTAATAGAAAAAGGTCAGAATCGCGACTTCGCGACTCATTTCACTTGTAAAAGTATGCTAATTAACTGAATTTGTACGCATTAGCGCACAATACGTACGCATTAGCGCACAATGCGTACTCATTGGCATACAAATGCGTACGCATTAGCATACAAATTTGTACGCATTAGCATACAAATTCGTATGCATTAGCATACAAATCAACATTACAGTGCGGGGAAGAGACTTGAGCATTGCGCTCGAGTACACTCGATGTTCGGCCGAACACCGAGTGGACCCGAACGTAGGCATGGTCGGTCGAACAGCGAGTTCGGCCGAGCATGCTCGCTCAACACTTGTGATAACATATTTCAACAGAATTGGCTCCTGAGTGGAGCTGTGAGGAATAACACATAATAGGCTTAGACTGTCAAAAAGGTGGATCAAGTGTAAGGAGCGGGCAGCTCGCAATAACATGGGTCATATTCACTTTAGGAAGAGGAGACACTATGTATTCCAGTGTCTAGGTAGATATAAAAGTAAAAGATAGAGCAGGAGATGGAGGAGATTGAATAAAAGAAAGTAAAAGGAAGGCCGTTTTCTTTTGTGTTCTCAAACTGGGGAGATAAAAATTGGAACAATCTCACCACATGTAGAGTTGAAATGGAAGAGGAAAATGACATTGTAGAGACAATCAGTCAGTGTCAACTTGGATCCTTCTGGGCGTTAGTTTGACCGATTTCCTTTTCTGCCGTTGTGCTTTACCAGAGCCCGCTGGAGTCCATGGGACAATCAGGGGGAGAGTTGGTAAGAATGTGAGTTCTTGGACAGAGTTCCAGTCTGGAATTTGTAAATCCTCAACGCCCAAAAACTTGTACATGCGTTTAAGGTCTGAATAGGTGCGTATGGCTGTCTTCCTTTCCGGGGTGTTGATAAGAAGGGCGAACGGGAAGAGCCATCTATAAGTCAGCCTGCGTTCTTTCAACACATCTAGGAGTGGACAAAGGGATCTTCTTTTCTTCCGGGTTAATGGAGAAAGATCTTGAAAAATCGAGATAGCTGCTCCTTCATAATGCAGGTGAGAAGAGGATCTCGCAGCTTTCATAATCTTCTCTTTAGTTTGAAAAGAGGTTAGTTTACATATAATGTCCCGTGGAGGGTCTGACGGGTTCGGAGTGGGTCTAAGGGCTCTATGGGCTCTTTCAAAGGAGATGTCGGCTGTATTTTCCGACCCTAGAAGGTCTGTGAAAAATGCGGTAAGCATGGGCGTAATGGCGTCTGCTGAGACAGTTTCTGGGAAACCTTTCAGACGCAAATTATTGCGTCTCCCACGATTGTCCTAATTATAAAGGTAATTTAAGTGCGCCTGAGTGTGGTCAAATTTGTGAGTGACAGACGTACCAAAGTCCACGATGGCTGCTTGAGAGGATTCCAGAGTCTCAACTCGGTCGCCCACGTGTCTCAGATCTTGTTTGAGATCTTTCAATTCTTGCACAAGTGGGTCAAGTGCATCCGCAAGCAACTGGAGCATAAAAGTTCTAAAAAAATGGCAGATTGTCTCTGGTAACGGTGGCTCCTGTGGCGCTTCCTTCTTCCTCCTCTGAATCTGAGGCCTCCTGCCTAGAGAACGCTTTCTGAGAAGACGCCATTTTGTCGCGTCTCCTCACCTGCTGCATACAAACGTTTTTCACAAAGTGATCGAGATCTCCTTGCCTGGGAACCTGTCTGGTGAGTCCAGGGGACTCTTTGGGCTTGTCACGGTTTTTCCCCATGTTGGCGCTGAAGAGAGTAGTTTAATGGCCCGCTCCTTTATGATCCTCAGCAGAGCTCACACAGCTGCGTGCATGCGGCTCCGTTGCCAGGCCACACCCCCCGTAAATTCCCCATTAAAAGTGCCCTGTCTATCTCAGGAAGAAGTACAGCGGCGTCTTAAAAAGATTAAAATAGACAAATCGCCGGGACCGGATGGCATACACCCCTGTATCCTAAGAGAATTGAGTACTGTCATAGCCAAACCCTTATTTCTGATATTTACGGACTCTATGCTGACCTAAACTAAAACATAAGTAAAAAAAAAAAAGAAGAAACAATACAAATTTAAAAAAATATAAAAATGCAGTCACTAACAGAAACCGTCACAATAGTCGTCCCGTTCGCTCAAAACTACACATGTTATATGTGAAAATGATAATCACAAAATAGGGAACCCAATTCAATACTTAATTTTTGTATTAGTTTTAATATTTAAAAAATTAAAAGCTGTACTTAAAAAAATATTTTTTAATAATAATTAGACGTTTTCCTCCAAATTAAACCTTAAAAAAAGAAAAAAAACCTCTAAAAAAACTCTAAAAAAAGCATTCTAAAAAAAGTCAAGTAAAAAAATAAATGAATAATCTCAAAAATTATTTTGGTAGTAAAACAAAAAAAAGCTAGGGTCACTAAACCACCACGTGCACAAATCACAAATTGCCTGGACATTCAGACT